>PVLD010014444.1:0-52338 GCA_004027595.1 Dinomys branickii | reverse complement strand
TCGATGACAGGATATTAGATTAATAGTGTATATCTGTATGTGTTAGCCTGAACACACACTTCGAAGATATCAATATGTAAAGCAGCAACAAGCGGTGTTTTTTTTCTGTTGTTGTTGTTGTTGATGTTGTTGCTGTTGTTGATGTATGCCTGTTTTCTTTCTTGTCTTTGGATTTTTGGTTCTTGTGGTTTTTTTTGTTTTTTTTTTCTGTTGTTGAGAGGATCAACTGTCTGACTAAATTTGCATGTCTGTATATGGGTCCATACATCTACAATTCGAAGATATCAATGGATAAAGCAACAACTACTGTTGAGACCATAAAAAAAAAAAAAAAAAAAGAGCATGGGGAGCTGGGGCGCAGGAGGGGGGCGGGTAACTCAAACAAGGGAGCTGACTGGGGGCCGCAGTCACCATGAAGCAGGGGACTCCAGGAGCCGCCGGCCACCTTCCCCATCACCCGTGACAACCACATTTCTGGAAAGGAAAGATACTTTGTGCCACAGGTCAGCACCCTCTCCATGATTTCCAGGTGACTACCCTCAGTTTCAACCTTCCTTAAGCCTTTGTTTTAATTGATCCCCCTGCCTCTACTGAAAATCTACTGCAAGAAGAAATTATAAAATCATCAGTCATCACCCCCTATGTCTCCTGTACCCTCCCCTAAAACACGAATCGGTGTCCACATACATGCTTACCTCTTCTTTTCAGAAGAAAACCAAACAACAGATTTAACTTGCCTCATGGGAAGAGTTCTTGCTTTATATTCAGTGTCAATTCGTACATGAGATACTCTCCTAATGCTCCTTTAAAATATCTCTTTCCCACACCAAGAATTTCAGGGTTTTTTTTTTAATGTTCCCTCTCTAAACTTAATCCTCTGGAACATCAAAGGTTATCTATCATTTTTGAAATTATCTTACTTCCTTTATCTTATATCCTTCTCAGGTGTTCTCAAGCTATTTTTTCTTTTGTACTGTGAATCTTTCGAGATCCCAAGAAGGCTTTGGAACCTTCTTAAAATCATGTTGGTTAGTAAATAGAGTGGTGCCACCAGCAAGGTGTGGCGGTGTGCACCTGTAATTCTAGAGCTATGGAAAGCAGAGGCAGGAGGATCACAAGTTGGAGGCCAGTCTGCCTGGGCAATTTAGCAACTGAACACTAGTGTGTCTCAAAATAAAAAATAAGAAAGGACTGGAAGCATATCTCAGTGAGAACTGGTTCAGTCCCTAATACCAAGAAGAAAAATGATGTTAACCATTATATTAACTCAGTTATCCAAATATGACTAAAATGAATACTAGACCAGCATATACACTTCTGTACTAGTGCTTCTTTATTAGTTTACTAATTAATAAATCTGGACACAGGTTTAGGAATTATCACAATGTTGGAGTCTGATAAATGCAAATAATACTTTATAATTCCAAAAGTAACTATAATATGACAAAAAAATATCTGTGATTTCCGTGGCTGCCTAAATCAGTATTATTGCTAATACTCTCAGATCCTGTTAATTAAAGTTCATCATTAGAAGAAATGCTGGGCCAGGGATATAGCTCAGCAGTGCAAGTGCCTGCCTGGCAAGAGCAAGGTCCCAAGTTCAATTCCCAGTACCAAAAACATAAATAAATAAAAACAAAAGAAATGCTGAATTATGATTAGAAATTAGTGAAAACAGGATGTTCCCTTCTAAATTCCCAACACATGTCCTTGGCGGTCTCAGAGGGAACACGAACCTCTCCCCGCTCCTCTCCTCGCCATTACTGCTCTTGCTTGTTTCAGGTTTTGGGATCTGGCTTCCACCTGACCTTGTCCTGTGACCTTGCCATGAGAAAGGTCACCACAGTCACCCTAAGGCCTGTATTCAGTTCGCATCTCATCTAATGTTGGAATCCACGCAGGGACCATTATTAACTTGCTGAAAGTCTCTCTTCTTTTTCTCTCCTCAATGAACTAACTGCTAAAACTCACTATTTTTAACTCACTGTGTTCACATACATGGTCTCTAATCACCTTGAATTGCTTAGTTTACATTTGAATCTAAAATATTTGTGTCAAAGGTAGCATAGGTCCTAATTTTCCACCATTTTGTGACAAAAAGATTTGGAGAAACCTGCAAAGGAAAGGGAAAGTGACCTCCACGAGCGCTTACAGTGGGAGCGCAAGGCAAAGCGCCTACCATCTGATGCTGTATTCACGTCTTCCAATGAGCCAGTGAAGGTATTCCCACTTTGGAAAATATATCTTCATATATGAAGTCCTGAATTTTAAAATAAGTTGCTCAGAGCCCCTTGAGCCTGAAGTTGTGAACCAGGTTATACTTCAGGCTACTGAAATTAGATTTTCTGAATGGGACAGTTACCTCTTGAGGTGAGATCACATGCTCTGGCCAAATGACAAATGTTTAGGGAAGAGACAGGAATGAGCCAGGGAACAGGAAACAGTGTTCTGACAATTCTGCTTTATAGCTCACTGCTCCTGGTTCTCAACCTCTGTGACAACTTTCCAACACCTAGGCAAGTGCCCTATCACTGAGCTACGTCATCAGGCCAAGGGCGGATGAGGGGAAGTGGGTTCCTCTGTTTAGATAGGCAAACTGGAAAGCTTGGGCTTGCTCCACTCAAACCATTTTCCTTACAGAATATTTCTGTCAAGTGAGACCCATAGCTCCCCCTCAGCTTACCGCAGAAAGTGCAGACTTTCCATTTCTTCTCCCCTTGGAGTGAGAACAATATGGTAGCCAGACTGAGGGTAACCTGAAGCCAGCTGGTAGCCTGTGGTCCTTTTCTTGGCACAAGCTGCTTGGGAATGAGCCACAAGTTCTGCCCACAGCTGTGCCCCTTGTCACCAAATATCTGCTCTTCCACTGCAGGGGACCATTTTCAGAGGAGGAAGAGATGGGAGTAATGAGGAACATCAGGTTGTAGAACCAGCTGTTGACTTCTGGCTGATTTAGTTTGGCTGTGCTATCTCCACTCTCTGCTTTTGAGGCCCTTGATTACAAAGAACAGCCTCTAAGGTTTGCTTCCTAAAGTCATTTTCAGGATTGAGCAAAGCAGCAAACTGGAAGTGCCCAAAGCTGTTGGAATGCAGAAGGAACTCAGTAAATCTTAGCTCTTCTTTTCCATTTAGACCCTTAGAATTTTCTTCACCAAATCATCAAGTCGGTGAAAATTTTCGTAGAACCATAGAGATGCAGAGATAATGATAAGATACACACATACATACACATGTACACATACACACACATCAGTATTTAAATTTAACATGAATATCTAATCGCAACATTTAAGATAACTTTCATAATACTGGTTCAAAAATAAAAGAATATTTTTATGAATGCCTGACTTTTTATATACTGATTTCAGTTGAGCTTTTATGTCTTTTAGTGGATTCTGGAACTTTCTTCTTTTTTCTCTTTTCATGTAAAGCCGGGCACTCAGAAAATGCTTTTGATCAAGATGATAATAGGTTTGCCATTTCAAAGTATAGATAATTTGAGTCACAGAAAGGTTAAATAGCTTGTTTGAAACTATCCAGTGTTCCCTCTTCTGCCCAACAGCCAGAACTCTTCATGTATTCATCTTCCTTGCATCTCACTCTTTGATCCTTCATAGGTAATTGATAAACAAAGTCATTTCTTTTCTTAACAAAGGATGTGTCTCCCTGGCTAAATTAAAGTTTCCGTAATCCAATTTATTCTTCTAATCTAACAGGACAAGCAATTGATTTCTTTTTCATTTTCAGTCATGAAAATATTGTCACATTTCATTCTCGCTCTCTGAATTATTAGATTTTTGCTTCTTGTTGCCACATGCTTTATATGCACAAGTCAAGTGTAACCTGAAAAATATTAAAGTGGATTTGCAGGGAAATGGCCCATATCTAGGCAATGTGTCTGCCTGCCTCCTAACTCCTGCTTTGTTTAATGTGCTTATTGGTATTTTCCTAGGATCCTGCTGATGCTGTGTGATGACACATTTCTGCTGACAGCCTTGAACTTTTAGGCTGAGTCTCTGTGAAGAAGGTGAGAGAGAGTCTTTAATTAGTGCCCTAAGCCTGGGAATGAAAACAACGAAGAGCAAGGTTGTGAGATGGATCTGCCTGTCAAAACAAAATGAAATAAAAGTCCCAGAGTGCTCTGCCCCAGCAAGCCAAACCTGCTGGGCTCATATCCACGCTCTCACAGAAATAAGGGCCTGGGCCTGGACCTGGACACCAGAGAAGATTTCATTTTGAGGAAAGCAATGAAACAACTTTCTGTAGAAATTGTCTACCCTGTGCACCCAAGTGTCTCATTCCTTTCTCTGCCTTTCAAGCTGTTTTCAAATTCCTGGGGATCTTAAAGTCCCGTGAAAGAACTTGAAAGCTTCTCAGGTAATGATGGCCTGGTGAGTACCAACCAAGCTGGGAGAGGTGTTTCTCAAAGAATCCCTCCAGGAAGGCCCACCATGGTATCTGTTCTGCAGAGCTAGGGGAGAGATTCACGTTACACTGCAGGAACCCTCTTTGGTGAAACAGCTTGAGCACACAGCCCCAGGCCAGGGGCCTCTTTCCCTAGGAAGTGATGAATTTCAGAATCAGAACATGACTTTGAACCCAATCTGATAAGTCTGATATGATGCCATAGAGAGGTGTTAGCGCATGAGTTTAAGGGCCTCTGAGAATTCAGTGCTTTTCTGTATATCAAGCTGTGTGCAGATGGTCTGCCCTCTCCTTTGGGATACGTTGTATCTTTCCTGGGTATGAAAGTTTATCCTAAGTGTTTATCATTGTGAGCAAATATTTATTGAGCACTTGCTACCTGCCAGGCCTTTTGCTAGTTGTTAGAGACATGGAGGTAACTTTAAAATGCTGAATGCCAGTCTTGATACAGGAACATTTGCCATTTTATCGCTAAAAGCTGACCTCCTCTGCTAAAGGAGCACCAAGCGCATCCGCATATCTACACAAAGGTACATGTACTCCTGTGGCCCCCTTCTCTGCTCATTTCGGAAGTGCTGACCTGTCTCACCTTGACTGCAAGTTTCTCAAGAGCAATGACCATGACTGCGGCCTCCTTTGATCTCTCTTAGTATCAAAAGCACAGTCCTGCCTACCACCATTGCTCAAAGCCCCTGCTAAGCATCCCAGGCATCCTACATGACCCTCCAGTGACACGGAGCAGGAGCGCTCTTGGGCTGGCTGTGTCATATGTGTGGCACCAAGTCCATGTTCTTAGAGGAAATAGAGCAAGTGGTTGAAACAAGACAAGGTTGTGATCTCTAGTTTTCCATTCGAATCACTGAACTAAGTGTGATGGCATAAAATCCCAAACAAACTGAAATATTCTCCTCATAAGAGCAACACCTGTCTATACATGAGGAGCACTTGGTGGTATTATTCATTCGTTCAGCAGCAGACCCCTCCGCACGTCAGCTTTCCATGAGGCTACAAGGGAAAGAAAGATGCAATATTTGCCCTTGGAAATCTGGTCTGTGTTCTCACTTGATTTTCTAGGATCTTCTTGGGACAGTTTGGCAGTCACTGCCAATGTAGCCTACTATTCTAAACTTCAGACCTGAAATTCCTTAACTTCAAAACAGAAGGTTAGACAGCTACCCCTTCAAGCTCTAGTATAGTCCTAAGAATGTTGAAAATTGTATTTGCCTTATAAGGTGGGAATACACTACAGGTGTCTCACACTAGCTAAGCAGGTCCAAAGTCCTGCGAATAGCAGTCAGGAAGGTAAGCAGTAGCCAAAACCTTGTAGGGAATCCAGAATTATAAGCAACAAGGCCTAAACCTCTTGTTACAAAAAAACCCGCTCAACCCTTAACCACGATAAGCTGCCTTTTGATTAGTCAATTGACTAGGGACATTAATTACATCTTTAAAATACCTTTACAACAGCACCTAGATGAATCTTGGGTTGAATAGCAGGGAAACTGTGTATGTCAGTAAATAGCCACTGCCTCCCTCCTCCCTCCAGCTTCCTGAGGACAGAAAGCATCACTCCTAACCTGTCCTAACCTAAGGAGATTAGTCACAGATTGGCCTAACCTGAACACAGGAAAAAGGAAGTCCTGTATGAACGAGGGTCCTTCAAATCCTAGTTAAGGTGAAACCTCAAACATCCATGGGGTGATTGTGCGGATTAGGGAGATGGAGTATATAAAACATCTGGAAGACACCTGGTAACTGAAATTATCACTTAGCAGATAAGAAAACCAGGCTTATTATTTTTTTTACAATTGACCACTTAATGATTGGCCAATAGAGTTGAAAGAACTGCCTGGTTCACTTTTATCAGAAACCTTCATCTTGGGAAGGTCACACTTCCAGAGTTTGTGTTCCTTTTCCAGACTGACTCAGAACACGGGTGCAAAAGTTAAGTGAAAAAGAAAAATAAGAAACATCTGTGAGCCTGGGAATCCATGGGATGAGAGGGTGAGTCCCACCCAAGGTTCTCAGGCAAGTGGAAAAGGAAGGCAGAGAGGTCCTTGGATCGGAGCCGTAACCAGGGGCCATAGCATGCATGAAGTCTGGGATAGTCTTACCCCTCAAAGAGACCTCTAGGATTTATTCATTTTGCATGAATAAAACTTTGCTCTCTCTAACTAAAATATCCCCCTTCTCCCTGTCCCAAACTTTGGCATCCACCATTCTATTCCCTGCTTCTCCTTTAGATCCCTCATGTAACAGTAGCACATGGTACTTGCCTTTCCGTGATTGGCTTGTTTCATTTGGCATAAGGTCTTCAAGATTCACTCATGCTGTCTTATGTGGCAGGATTCACTTCCCAAAGCCCTAATAAGATTCCACTGTGCATTTATGATATTTTCTTTATCCATCAAACCATAAATGGACATTTAGACAGTTTTGATGTCTGGACTACTGAGAAATAACATGGTATGAGTGCTACTAAATGGAATTTGACAAGACTTGGGAAAAAATCATTCAGAGTGGAAAAATGATCCACAGGCTGTGATTTTCTTGTACAGGGATGGGCACAGTCTGTAGTGGCTTATTAAAAAGAAGTTTTCATTTTTTTGCAATGCAAACAGAGTGACAGATTTAGAGTGGGTTAAGCAGATCAGTTGTGTGTTGCTTAAAGCTAAACAATTCTGACCTATTTCTGTAGTCTAAGTCCATAGATGTTTTTCTTTCAGTAGCTGGAGGATATCAGCAATCAAGCCGTATTATAAATTAACTTGGCTTTATCTTTCCAATCTATGTATTAGCCCATTCGTCAAAAATTGTATACAAATGTTGGTCTTTCTGGCTAGAGAGAACTCACAGGGAGTACGACTGCTAATGTGCCTGTTGCTAGAATCCAACCTCTGCCAAAAACTAAATTCTTAATTTTGTTTTTGCTATGATTACTTATCTATTATATACATATATATAAAAGACCAACCTGTTTACACTTTATACAAAGTGAGAGAAATAATCTCTAAAGATTTCCTCTGGGTGTGTGAATTCCTTTTCCTATATAGGATTTAAATTTTATGTGGGATTTGTGCAATGGGATAACCGTGCAGTAAATGTGTATGCCTCATCTGATTTCATCTTCTTGACAAACCTGTGAAAGAATCATCACCATCATCTTCATCCTCCCCTTACCATCTTCCTACTCCATAAATGAGAAAGTTCAAGTAATTGGACCAAGTTTAAAGAGCTAATGTGAGACAGATGTACGATCTGAACTATAGCCTTTGACTCAAAAGTCATTAAAATGTTGAATCTCTGCCTTGATTTCATGAGTATTTCACCCACTTCACTAAAAAGATTTTCCATTTTGTATTAGACATCACTGCATATGAATTTTAATGATTTATTTAACTTGACTGGGTTAATGGGGCTCCCAGATGACTGACTGAATAGTATTTCTGGGTTGTGTGAGGGATGTCACCGTTTGAACTGGTGCACCCAACCAAAGCAGATCTGTCCCTCTACACCAGTGTGCATGGCCATCACCCACTGCCTGAGGTCTGGAAAGAACAAAAGGTAGAAGAAAAATAATGGCTCTCTTCTGCCTGCTGAGCTGAGATCGGTTCTCTCCCATCCTCAGCCTGGCGTCCGCACCATCACCTCCCCTGCTTCTCACTTCAGCTCTTCTGGACCGTCACATTTTGGATGTCAGATCGTGAATTTCTGCACTTTTATAAACATGGGAGCCAGTTCCTTACAAAAAATAAGTGTACTGATAGAAGTATCTATCCCTATCCATATATGCATATATATTATTATATTGCATATTTTGAAATAAGATATGTATCTATTTGAAATAATATCCTATTGTTTTTATTATTCTATAGAACAGTAACCAACACACATGTATTTCCCTGTTACTTTCCTGCAAGAAAAATACATTCCTGACATTTCTGTGCAGAAAAGTTCTTCTATAACCACGGACAAACAACCCTCACAGTCTTCACCCATATCATAATTATTACTGACACCATTTCAGATCTTATAATGTATCTGGAACAGCGCCAAGGGTTTATTTTAAAATTTTAAATTTAATCCTCAAATTAATCCCAAGTAATTTAGATAGCACTAATATTCCCTTTTTAATTAGAAAAGTAAGCTTAAAGACAATTTTTTCCAAGATAACAGTATCAACACATATAGAAGTAACATTGAGAAATGCTACAAAGTTGTTCATAATATATTTATTTAGCATCCAAAATATGCCAGAAACCCTTTTAGCTGATAACAGATACAGCAGGACTTATGATACTGTGATGGGCAGACAGGCAATAGATACAGCTTTGGTGAGTCAAGCTGTGACAGGCACAAGCTAAGGAGAAAGCTGCGCTGTGCATTTTTGTCATGTTCAGGACAGTATAATTTTAGAAAGTGGTTAGGTACAGTTACAATGGAAAGATAACTCTGAGGAAAGCCCTGGAGGTTTGGACTGTTGAAGAGTGAGGAGAAAGCACACACGAAGCCCATGAGGTAGGGCAGACTTCAGTTATTTAAGGAAGAGCAAAAACTGCTGTAGCTCAGCCGGGTGAGAACAACCGGGAGCGTTGTAAGTGACAGGACCGGAAATAAGTCCTGGGGGATTCTTTGGCTTTCCTGGGCTTTGTGCAATTTTGAAAATGCTCTCCCATTGGCAGGGAGACATGTGGAAGTCGATAAGAGGTTTTGAACACAGGATAACTGTTGTTGGACTTACATTTTTAAAAGAGCACTATGGTGTTGTGTTCCAGATAGACACTTAGAGACGCAGAGGAAGGGAAAGTTGTAACCTTCTATAATCAGAAGGCTATTGTAATCATCACAGATAAGGATAACAGTGACCAAGTATTAGCAGTAGCGGTTTTAAAATGAGTTAGAATCTGAATATATTTCTTAAGTAGAGCTCACAGGATTTGGTTACAAATATAACGTGGGCTGTTATGTACTGAATATGTTCCCTAGCACTCCGTATATTAGAAACCTAAACCTCAGTGTAATAGTACTAGGAGGTAGGGCCTTTGGAAAGTAATTTCAAGGGCCTTAGGTAGGGCCTAAGAAAAGGATGGGGTCCGCATCTGTGAGGTCAGAACTTTACAAAAGATCTCCCGAGAGCTCTCTAGCCATCTTCCTGCCTCATGAGGCTGTAAAGAAAAATCCGTGCACCACAACCTAGAAGAGAGATTTCACTAAACCCCAACCTCATTGGTGTCTTGATCTCAGATTCCCACATTTCCAAACTAAGAGAAAGGATGGAGTTGCTATTACCTGAAACGGGGAAAGGTGCAGGGAGGGTGGGAAGTCAAATGTTTAATTTTGCACCTAAGTTTAGATGACAGTTTAGTAAGTGAAGATGCTGAAACATCCATTAACGGAGACAGAACTTCTGGGGACACACTGGAACAGGGCAGAAAAACCAAGGGGCCCTCGCCACCTGGAGGTCCCTCACCATCCTTTCACCTGAGACTCAGAACGAGTTTACAGAAGGTGGTGTGTACGAGGTGAGGGAGATGCAAGAATGGATAATGAGACACCCCCAAATGCAGAGATAGGGAAGATGTGGGATCGTCGGCCTTCGCCAAGAAAAACAAAGTAGGAGAAGCCAGTTGTGGGGTAGAAAACTCAAGAAGATCATATTCCTAGAAGCCAAGTACTGAGGGGCTCTAAGAAGAAGGAAATAACAAAGACACAGATGCTAGTGGGAGGGCGTCTGCAGCCTAGAGTAGAAATCAGCATTGGTTTAGCCTTCCCTAGTGTGGTCACTGGAAACGGAGAGGCAAGACCCCTGCACCTCTGCCAGCCATTCAGATGGCACACCCCGTTCCACTAGGGGCCTTGGATTTTCTCCTAGTTACTAGCACCACAAAAACAGCTCATAAAAGGAAAAAATGCACGTTTTTAATTGCGTATTTTTGCCCTTTTCGATTTTTCATTTGTTTTTGTCCTTTTTGAAAGAAACGCATCCAATTTAATTATGGTACCATTTTATTACTGTTTGTGTGTGTCTGTGCATGTGCACGGGTGTGCGCTTGTGTGCAGAAGAGTGTGTTTAATTTCCAGGCTACACCTGCTTTGATCCTAGAAAACAGAACACTCAGCACTCCTTCTAGATGAGCTCTGCTAAGCCCCCATATTTGCTCCTCCCCTCGCCTGCTAGTGAAAATTCTGTGGGGGCCAATTAAACTGCCTACACCAGCATCAAACACAGCATATACTACCTCGACATGGAGGTGATTATCAACCTCCAACTGTATTTTAGAATAAGTCCTGAGCTGTGCATGGGCTGTTCTCACTTTACAGGACTGTCTTTTGAGTAGAAACACATTGTAACTTGCAATGCCCTCGTGTTCTCCAGGGTATCGCCATTAACTACAGGAAGACACCTGGCCTGCGCTTCCTCCTCATAATTAGTGAGGTCAAATCATTCCCTGCCTATGTGCTTTTCACTTCTTGTCTACCTTCTGAGGCTTGATGATTAAGTCTGATGTATGACTCACTCGCTACAGTCATTATAAGAAAAGTAAATAAAATAATTTTAGCGATGTCTGAAAACTCACCAGAGGGAAGTAATTCCTGCTAGAGGAAAAAATGAGGCCAGAAAGTTCTTAAGCGTATGAAAATACAGAAGTTTGTATACCTCCCAGGAATACTTGTCTCAACCTACTTTGCACAAACATATTGGAAAATTACATTTTCATTGAAAAATGGCCTGCATTTAAAATGCTAGAAATGGCTAATGTGTTAAATAAGGAAATCATATTATTCCCAGGATATATTTGAATTTGTGTTATTTTTTTCCCCTTTTTTATTTAGGGGAAAAATTATATTGACTCTATGTATATCCAAAAATTGGCATAATGGAGTCCTAAACGTGCCTAAGTAACTAGGCAAGAGACACTAAAAATCTTGGGTGGTATTCCCTAGCTCCTCAACCATGTATTACATTTTTTAGTTGATTATCATAATTGCATGTTGGTGGCCATACAGAAAGCTGAAAAGCTCTCTTTGCTCTACTTTCTGTAAGTGAAAATTAGATGACGTGTTAAATTAGGAAGAGACATGTTGATATGTGTTATTAGGTGATAATGTGGGTTTAGAGAGAGCTACAGACCTAAGGTTCTCCCCTCGACCTCTACGAGATACATGCATTCGCATAGTACTTTCTTGAGAATATGCATTTGTGTATTGATTCATTGATTCACTGACCTTCTCACCTTCTATGGATAGATCACTGCTATGCGCCAGGAGCTGTATCTCTACTTTCAGCAGAGGGGGCCAGAGGTGAACATCTCAGAGCCCACTGAAGGGCATGCTGATGCCACCATAGGTTGAGGAGGGAGACATTCTGTCCCCACACACCCAACATGAGCTTCTACAAGGATATGTTAATGCAAAGTGTTCACAAGCCTAGTTTTACAACTTCTTATCCCGTCTAATGCCTCCTCCTTGCCCCTGTGCTCCAAATTGTTTCTGCTACTATTTCTTCATTGTTTTCTACTATGATCCTCCATAAAATTATCACAAATTACAGTTATGTATTACTTGCATGTTAATTTGTTAAGTCATATGGCCCCTGGGAGAGTGTAACATTTATGAGGTCAAAGAGCTCCTTGAATCTGGTCATCACCATGTAAATTGTGCAAAGCATAGACTCAAGCCCCGATGTTCAGTGACCTGGATGTTCTTAAATATGACTGATAATAGCATAACAAAGTTCCTTCCTGGGCAAACCCCTTGCGTGCTGGAGAAATTTTAGTGTGTTTATCCCAAATATATTTTCCGTGCATCTGGCTTTTATTTTGAATAATTTGCATTGTCATAAACTTTTCTCCCAGAATTGCATCCAAGTTTCCAATACCTTCCTGAAATTAGATATTTACAATTGTTTCTTCTTCTCCTCCTTCTTTTCCTCCTTTGCCCTCCTCCTCTTCCTCTGTCCCCCTCCTCTTCTTCCTCTTCCTCTTCTTTAACCTCCTCTTCATCCTCCTCCTCCTCCTCCTCCTCTTCTTCCTCTTTCTACTCCTCCTCCTCCTCCTCCTTCTTCTTCTTCTTCTTCCTCTTCTAACTTTCTATTATGATGCCAAGTACAAAGTCACTTAAGTCTCGGGGTTAGTAAAATAGGGGCTGGTACTCCTTTTGCTTAAACTACCCAGATACTTACACATTATGCTGTTACACAATTACACAAAGCAGAGAATTCTGCCCTATATCATCCCCTTTTACAGAGCATCCAATTTACCTTTCCACCTAATAACTTAGTAGTCAGATTTCCTTTGTTTCAATATTCTGCATCCTTTTATTATCCAAGGTTACGCTGCAATCTTTTCCGCTTTTATTCCACCTGTTGTTTTACATTTTTTTAAATATACAATTCCTACTTCTCTTCCCCACAATTCCCATTGGTAACTCCCATCTCAAAATACATGCATACTAAAAATTAAAATTCTCATGACTGAAGAAAATGCACACATTGATAAATCTCTGCATAATTGGATTCTAGGAATAATGAAATTGAATTTTCTAATCCTTAAAAGTTCCACATTCTGTATATTGACAAATGATGGACTCAGTGTTCCATCAAAACTCATAGATTTTTATCATCACTTATTTTGGTCTATTATCATTTATTATCACTTAGATTTATGCTGCGACTGAATATCTACTAGGAAGCAGACCCTGTGGTCCACGTAGTAGAGCTGATGCATAAACATTTTCACAGGGACCAGGCTGTTCTAATTTTCCTCCTGTCATTTGTTGCTCTTTATATATTTTAATTGGCCTCTAACTCTCTGATATTTAGGGTTGGCCCTAGACCTACCTCTCTGTTCTTTTCTTTCCTGAGATGATCTCCATTCATTGATACCAATGGCTTTAAATACAACATAGTTCCAAAGTATGTCTCCAAACTTTAAATACAGGCTCTGAGCTCCAACTGTCTAGAATGACTCTTCAACTGCACATCTAACATATCTCAAAATTATCACAACCAAACTTTTCTTTCCTTAGTATTTTCAATACTTCTCAGGCTACCACCAATCATGAAAAATCTCTAACCCATCTTTGCGTCCTCTCTCTCCTTTACTCTTTGTATCTAATCATTAGCACACTTTATTTCAAATTCTATCTCCAATGTGTCTGCCTTCTGCAACCCACACTGCCTCACCATACCGTACGCCAACACCTCTGTAATATTATAAGTTCTTCTTAATTAGATCCCTCTCCACTACGGACCTCCACAATCTACCCTCCACACAGGCAGCCTGACAGATCTTATTTAAAAGGAGACACCATGTCTTCCCCTTGCTTGCAGCCCACTAATTGCTGTATAATTTTTTAAAAAATTAGAGCTAAGCACCTCACTGTGGCCTAGAAAGTACCAAGGGAGCTGGTGCTTTCATCCCTCCTCCATCCCTCCCCACACCTGCAACTCCCCTCTCTACCTCACTGTCCTGCACCTCACTGGCCTTGCTCCATTTCCCTGAGTATGTCAGAGTCTGCTGTCCCTTCAAGTTCACAAGAAGTTGACAATGGGCACCTTTCCTGCATTGTGGCAGAATTTTTCAAAGATTAAAATTTACATAAATATCCCATTGAACATGACCTCACATTTCCTTATTCTGCCCACTTCTGTGTCTTGTGTTTAATAAATAATGCTTCAGTGTGTGCCTCTGGACAAGAGCTTCCTGAGAGTGAGTTTGGGTCATCTTGTTCTCTGTTCCTTCACTGCACGTCAAAAGCTTGTTAGCTGAACAGTTAGAAAAATAAAAGGGTGAAAGACGCAGAACGCTTGAGTACACACTCATCCTACCTCTGAAGGGAAGGTAGCATCTTCTGTTCTCCTTCCCCTAATGCTCTCTCCCTCCCATGAAGTGGTACTGAAATACGTACCTCTGGGTTTGGATCTTAACTATCTATACTTACAATCTTTAAAAATTACCGCCGTTGGTGTCTTGAATCCTCCATTGAAAAATGAGAGATTTGGAGTAGATTGGTATTTTGCCAACATTCTAAATGAAAGAAAAATTTTTAAATAAAATGATACAATGAATTTTAATATGCAAATGAGTGAAAAACAATGCTTTTCTGGTTAAGATGGCTAGCACTCTTGGCACTCCACCAATCAGCAGAAAGGGCTATGCTGTCAGCGGGGGACCCCGGGGGTGCTCCCCTCGCCTGCCCACACTCTGAAAGGCCCGGTTCAAAAACCACTGGACTCCAGTCCCTAAGGCCCCTGGTAGATCTAACGTTTCATGATTCCAACTCTGAAATAAACAACAGATGTTGCCAACTAAAGCCGAATGAAATTTATTCATGTACTCCTTTAAAAATTAAATGGAAGGCTTTTCTCCCCTTAAAAACCAAGCAAAATTCATTGCTTGGAATTCTGACAGAATATACAAAGAGTCTTTTTAAATGCTAAAGAACATTCATAAATGACTTTGTCACAAAGTGTTATAAGATTTTGCAAAACTGAGCTTATGTAGGTTTTTGCTGACTTGAAGTGTTATTGATTAGAAAATGCCTTCTACCCTCCGGGCCATGAATGCCTCAGAAGGTTTCAGATCCAGGAACTGGAGTAACCTCACCTATGTACTGGAAAGGTCAGCCCTCCATAGAAACCCATTAAGCACACACACACACTTGCTCGGCTCAGTGGTGCGGAGTGGCAGATCCAATCTCACCCAGAGCCACGTTGCAGCCTCCAGGAGGCTGATGTAATTCTCCTGCGAGTCTGTGGTTTCAGTGGAATTGATTATTTAAAAACATTAGCCGTGGCATTACTTGCTTTCCTTCACATTGCGTTTGGTACTTTCATACATGCAGCTAGGGAGTAAGCAGACAAAAATGCAGTTTCTCCCTACTGTCTCCTCTCATACATATGCATGTGAACACACCTGCGTGTGAGTACACACGTACAGAAAGGAGATAACAGCAGCAATGGCTTACAGATGTGTAAGGACTTACACTTTTCAAGCATGTTAATATTTAGCAGTTCATCAATCCTCATAAGAACTCTGCTAGATGTTTGAAAGAGCTGCTAAGTATAAGAAACATACATGAAGAGATCATCATACACTTCCTGTTTCATCCCCATGCTTCGTGTGAAAAGATGCAGCCTCTGAAAGATCAATGCCTTTTCCAGTGTCCCAGGGCCAAGGGCAGATTTTTGAATGAACCAGGACTGCTTATTGACTGTGCAGGTCTCTATGACATAGCTTTCAATAATCCCAAAATAGAATGCAAGCAGTTTTTTGTTTAAATGTTCATTCTTCCAGAGCAGGTAGTGCTGAGACATTTTTTTCTGGATTGCTTTTCTAAAGTTAGCACTAGAATTGTATAGATGCATAAATATTCACTCGTTGGCATCTCTCTTGTGTTGGACAGCACCATTTTGACTGGGTGAAATCAAAGCTGTGAATGAGACCACTTAAAGGTTGACTTATGACCTCAGTCTCCTTTATCCTTGTGCTGGTCAGTAGGAAGATGTTTCTTATTAGAGGAATAACATCCCTGCAATGAAATGGTAACCTAAATTGCTTGCTTTCTTTCCATTTCCTTGATTGTCATTGACATGTTTTCCTGTCCATGTGATAAGATACATGATCTTCCTTGTCTCCTCCATTCACAGCTGGTGGAATTAGCTTTCCAGTCTTGTAGGAACAAGAAAAATGTGATGATTAGCTTTAGTGGTTTAGGAACTTTATACTGCTAGGTCTTGTTAATAGGACATCAGCCAAGAATTTCATTCACATATAGTTTAAGCATGTTGTGCGAAAAAATCTCAAGAGCCTGCCACAGCCTGGGAGTTATGCAAAGGACCCTGGATTAAGCTGTTTTGTGAGGAAGGATTGGGAATCACCCAAGATAAACTACCTGTCTTGGAACTAAATGGTACAAAACTTCTGAAGGAGAAAGAAGGATAAATGATCTCCTTGATTGCACATCTCTGGCTCTTATAGAAAACCTATTTTCCAACTCCAAGGCCATGTTACTGGGGGAGCACCATCTGCTAGTGGCTCATCTCTAATGAGGAAAGAGTTGGAAATAGTAGTGACAGATCCTCTCAGCGGCCTCATCCATCCTGGAGGGAAGGTCTGACCACTGTGTGCTGCAGTGTATGTTTCGGATGTTGCTGCTGCTGCTGCTGCTGCTGCTGCTGCTGCTGCTGCTGCTGCTAGGGTTGTATGAGGATGGTGAGTTTTCTTTGGAAATGTGAAAAGAAAAGAAATTAAAAGGTGTGGGGACACAGTTTGGCTGCTGACCCAAAAACTCATCATGTAGATCTTGACTGACCTGACAACTGCCCTGTGCCTCAGTTTATCCATGAGGGAGCACAAACAAAAGTCTCTTAGCAACTCTTAGTGAGAAGGTGACGTGCAGCAGCTACAAGCATCTGTACATTCCTGGAAGAATATGATGTTGTCATCGGGGTTCTTCCTAAGGAAGAAACTTCTTTTTTTTCATTTTTTTTTTTTGCCTGCATTACAGACACAGTAATGACTTCTAAAGTCAGTTTGAATCCTGTATCCTTGACCTATGTTATGACACATAGCTGTATAATACACTAAATGGAAGACTTTTTCCAGGTGAATTTAGGCCTCAGGCGCAAGATCAATAATGATCTAAATGTATCACTTCCCTAGTAACTCTAATACCAGAGAACTATGACACAAATTATTTAAAGAACAAAATAAATGAGAGATGGTAAGCAAAAGGGAGATAACTCTGCAGAGAAGAAAAGAAGAGGAGAAGGCAGATGGGAGTAAAACTTATCAAGATACTGTATATACCAGTTTCCCAAGATGAATGTAACTAGCACACATCACAAATATATTCTAATAAAAAAAAGAAATGAAAGGCAGTACCTAAAAAGTACACGGCAGAGGAGATGAGAAAAGGAAGCCAAGGCGAACCACATTAAAAGTGCCATGAAAATGGCGAAGAAAAACCTTGAGAAAGAAAATTATGATTTGTTTTTCTCCATTGACCTGGAAACATAGACACTCAATCATGGTTATGGTGAACACACTTCCCATACCAAAACCTTTGGGAACAAACAGTCTTAACAGATACCTTTTTGCCATTTCTAAAACTGATAGTAGACATATAATTCGAGTCCTAAAATATGAGTGTCCAGAATGCATCAGTAGATTCAGGCTCAATAGTAAATTTTTAAAATGACACTGGCCAGAAAATTCAAAGATATATATTCACCGAATCCACACTTTCAGCATAAAATTACTCTTTCTTATCAACACAGAAGTGGGCAGGACTGACCGCAGGACCATGAATGCTCAGCATCTCTATGGATCAGTTTCCTCAACTGTAAACTGAAGGATTATGTTAGGCAACTCAATGGTTCTGCCCATAATTCTACAATTTGTTCCCTGTATTGCAGTGATTCTGCTTCAATAACCATAGAGCATGTGCAGAAAACACAAAACACAAAACACACATGCACACAATCACATACTCCCAAACCTAGCATTTTCCATTATTAACTTTCAAGGTGACAAATACACTATTTTCCTCCTCACTTATTGTTCCTTCAATGAAACACACCTCCAGGCCTTCTTACAATGAAATAATAAAACTTAATGTCTAAAAAATTGATGTATGACAAGAATATACACAGCTTCAGATCTTTGGGCTCTTGGAACACCACATCTTTCAGTCCACCGTGTCAACTGTAATCCCCACAGTGACAACACCCAATCTCAGAACTTCTCAGCCTCCAGAAGTTTGGCCATTGCCAAACTTAATTCTCATCCTCCTGCTCTCTGGGGAAGAATGGTCTCACAATCTTGGACTGATGAGCTAATATCCACCAGCCAGGATACTGCTCATTCAGTTCCTTACGTTCTTTAAATCTCAAATTCTCTAATTGTAAAGGGTGATAAGAATAGTTTCTACCTCGAATGAGTGTTGTTAAAACAATGAATATACAACACAACATTTTCTATACACGTTTATTTCTTCAAACCATAATAAAGCACAAGACTGAAAAGAACCCCTGTCATCAAGAAGTATTGGTTTATATCAGCTGTTCTTCAGAAGACTGGCCTCTGGCTTCCCACTTTTGAATGCCTAGGTTTCATAGTCAGAGACATCCCAATGGTGAGTGTGCAGAAATGGCTAAAAAGAGAGGCACAGGAAGAGTCCTTGAGCTGGGATCTACGCTACAAAGATAGATTATCCCAGATATCATGATTTCTTCATAATCAGTGTAGGTTTTCAGTAGGCAAATTAGTCATTCCTATGTTTGTGAATTTAATAAATTCATCAAACATGTAAACAGATGTTTATTTATCATAAAAATTTACCAGATACTGATTCAGAATAATTAAAATCAGGATGAAAGCCATGTATGTATAAGGAGTTAATTTTGTGTGTTGAGGCTAAGCATGACACCTGGTTATTTGGGCAAATATCAGTCTAGGATATTCCTTGGGTGTGATTAACATTTGAAGCATTAGACTTTGCTTAAACAGATTTCCCTGTGTAATGTAAGTGTGCTCCTTCTGTCCAGCTAAAGGTATTATAAAGAAAAGGCATTTTTCCTAGAATATAAACACGGCAGATCCAGACCCAAGATTTAAGAAACTGTAGCCTTCCCTGAATTCTTTACCCTTTGAAGCAGGCCTGCTCTCCTGATTTCAGGTTTGCCACATCTTCATTCATTATGCATATGTGTGTGTGTGTGTGTGTGTGTGTGTGTGTGTGTGTGTGTGTGTGTCTATACCCCTTTGCTTCCTGATATGAGGCATGGTCAAAAATAGACCATTGACCTATATGAAATTGCTATATTTATAACTAAAAAGCAATTGAGTATCAAACTTATTGACATACACACAGATACATACACAGAAATATCCTAAAACAAGAAAAATGTATTAATTTATCTTCAGTTTGCAAGATTATCAGTAGTTTTAGTTTCTTTGCTATGATTGAACTTTTAAGTATTTAAAACCAGCACATAATATTTCAAAATCAGGAGAATGTTGCAATCACTTCAGCAGGGACTTACAGCCCAAAGTAAGTTAAGCATCAATAAAGACTTCCTCTTAAAGATGCTTGTTCTGTGATCACCTTTTTACTTATTAACACCTTTGCAAAAGAAACCACTTTCAGCAATGTGAGCATGTAAGACAGACTAAGAAATACTGACAATTGAAGAAATAGTAAACAAATACCCTGAGGAAAATGTCTTGCTTTGGAGAAAGTATTTATAGGGAGGCAGTGTGGTAGAATGTTCAGAAAAGGGTGTTAGGACCAACAGGGAGATTTGAGGAGACATCTGGGTGACAGTGAGAAGAAAGAGGATCCGTTAGTGGAAGGCAGAGGGCTGTGAAATTGCAAGCATCCTATGTTGCTTTGAATCAGCCATGCATTGCTGGAAAAATGAATCTGGCCCTAGTGAAAGAGTTCCAGGAAGCAAAAGCAGCGGATGCTGTTTTAGTTTGGGTTGGTTTGGGTTGGTTTGGGTTGGGTTGGGTTGGGCTGGGTTTGGCTTAGTCTAGTTTGGTTTTCTGGACCAAATAATCCCCAAGACCAGTGTGTGGAAAGACCGATATTATTTTCAACAAAATTCATAAAAGTAAGTAAATATTACTATTATTTAAGAAGTATTTAGAGAGGCTGGTCAGGTGTATTGCTGATGTCTGTGCTTTATTGAAAGGAACAGTCAATGCTTAAAATCTTTTTTCTTGACCAATTTTGCACACTTGAATTTGGTAATCACTGGAAACAACAATGTGCAGTATAAGAACCATTGTTGAGTTTCTGCCATCATGGTGAAACTCTGCATCATTTCCCATGTCTTTTTTTTATTACTTGATAGTGGCTTTGATTGCTCGATCAATCTTACATTCCTATGTCTGGTGGACTGAGCAACTTCATTGACAATAACAGTATCTAATGTAGCAACCATTGTTAATTCCTATCATTTTGTTTTGAGGTCATGTATCATTTTTGTTATTTTTGTGTTGTTTTGATTTTGTCCCATTGTTGTTTTGATAATTATTTTAATTTTTAAAATACAAAATATTGACTAAATTTCAAACTTACTGTAATTTCTTTACAATGACAAAAATACTTTGGGATTTCCTTTCTTAATAGAAACTTTTATCATAAACTACAGGTGTCCGTTGTGTATGACGAGGATAATAATTCTGGGAGATTATGAAAAATGGTCAAATGACTTGGTTTGAGAAATCCTGGTATAGAACCGCTTAGTTTCTTCTAGCATTGAGTCCATCTCTCCTCCTCAGCTCTTTGTTAATACAGAAAACTACATGAAGCACTTTGCAAACCTCCCTGGTATCACCTGCCTGCACTCCCAGCCCCAAGGTTGCTTACCTCCCTTTGTAGTAGCTTCCTGCTAACCAGAATTTGACCTTGAAACTTATTCTGGCCATTGAGACAACAGCAAACTTGATTTAAGCAGAGACTGCACATCTTTTGTTTCCTCTCTTGTGCCTCCACTTTTGACTTCAGACCACGGCTGATTGTCCCACACAGTGAACAAGAACCAGACATGTCCTCTAACGTATGTCCAGACATGTTAAAGAGGACAGACAGCATCAGCAAAGCCATGTAAGGATCTTTAGTCCTGTGAACAAAAATAAGTATCTGTAGGTGATTTCTGTTGTGTGATTTTTTTGGTAATTGTATTAAGTAGTTCAACCATATCATAACAATAGAATATGCACATTTCCCACTTGTAACAAAGCAGGGGAGATTACAAGAAGATAAAATTTGAAACTAACTCTGCCGTCCTGGAGATGCTGAATCAAAGAGACGCCCCAAGCAGGAGGAGTGGCTCAACCAAGCTAGGGGGAGCCAAGCAGAAGGAAAAGTTGGGGTCAGCGAGACCACCCTGGAGGGAGAGGGGCCAGAGAGGAGCAGGTGCAGCAGGGAGGCAAACAGCATCCACCGGTCCCAGAAGACTAAGGGCGTGAAGACAAGGGGTGCAATACGCTTTCACAAGTACTGGCTCAGTACCAGCACATCCAAATCCCCAGCACCGAGGAATCAGAGCCAGAAACTCAGCTTCAAAGCAACTATAAAGAGGAACTTACCTTGAACTACCATTGAACTGGCTCCAAGGCAGAAACTGAACAATTAGAACTTCTGGTAAGTCACAACCTGGCCAAACGAAATAATAAAAAGAAAAGAACAGAAATGAAGAGGTGAATTTGATGCTGAGCATCCTCTGCATTGAGATCGAGTGACTTTTCTTCTTTGTAGGGATGTTCTTGCTGTTGTTGTTTAGAGTATATTGTGGTACTGGGAATTGAACCCGGGAACTCTGCACTGAGCTACCCATGCTAGTTCTTTTTTCAAATTATTTTAGTGTAAGAGAAGGTTACTCTAAATAACTAAGTTTCCTAGGCTGCTCATATTTGCTCTAGAAGGGTTTTAAAGCATGAAAAAAATTATAGAAACTGTTTTTTTTTAACTTGGATTTAAAAATGTAAGTCAACACGACAGTGTAGTTAGATAATTTTTAACATTAGAAAGCATTGAGTTTAAAGGTCTACCAGGTTTTTAAGCAAAATAAAATCTATACAAGAATTAAAACATTTTTTTAAAAAATTGTTTGCATCTTGACAAGGTGCTTATACAGGTCAATCCAAAGACGGTTAGAACAATCATTCAGAAAATTCAAACCCTTGAAAAACCTTAATTAATGAAAAAGCTATGCTTTGGCCTGAATTGTTCTAGTTGACTATCTGTACTGATCATATTCATCAATCTCTGTGCAACCTTATACTTCATTTTGCTTACATACAAAATCCTCCTAATTGCAAGCCAATAAGCTCTAACACCCACCTCCAGAGTCCTGGCATGTAGATCTTAATCATGTAATACCTTCAAGCATTCCAAAAGTAGATGCAAATTTAAATCCAAAGTAAATGCCTAGATTCCAATGGACCTCAACTGCTAAACTTTGTGTGTGTGTGTGTGTGTGTGTGTGTGTGTGCGCGCGCATGCACGCGCACACACACGTGCTATGATGCAATTTATTAAACACAATATAACTTGCATAAAATTCCCTGAAAACTATACATCTGATTCTTAATTAGTTTTGTTTTATGAACTGAGGTATAGATTAACCTAATTGCATTGCATATATTTGGATACAAGTTTCTGTTTGCTTCTGTTTGTTTTATTTCAAAGTCTCAAAACACATTTGTCAGCTTTATCTGCTGCAGGCAGGTAGAGCTTGAGGCAATCATGCAGTAGTTTAGAATGCGGGAGACGCCAGCCCTAAGTTTACTGACGTTGAAGAGAGCAACATAGTCAGAGAAAGCTCCACAGGATAAAAATTATCTCAACTATACTGGCATCCTTGAAGGTACCACTTTTCCTATAAAATTGTAGGAAAACTTAATGGGACATGTACTAAAATGGAAAACACAAATCCAGAGAATTCTTTCTTCCCTATTGACATTCCTAGTGAAAAGAAAAAAGAATTATCCTTAATTTTTATGTAGGCAGACTGATCGCATGCAAGTCACAGCACAGAAAATATTAGAACTAGGTAAAATAAATTCAGGTACTAATTAAATAAAACTTCCCTGCTGCCCATAATACTTGCCTAAGGAGCTGGGCAGAATTAGCCTCATGCATGGCAACATTCTAGATTCCAGGGTCTCTTGTCACTAAGTAGCTGTGCTTCTGACAGACTTTCAAGCAGCAGATGATCATTTGTATTTGTTTGCTTGTTTAGCTGGCTGGTGTTTCCCAGTGCTAAGTATCAAAGCAGGATCTCACACATGCCAGGCAAGGGCTCTGCAACTCACTTGTTGAGCTCCACCCCTGTCCTATGCAGATCCTCTAGACAAGGGCTGTCTCCCACATGGCAGAAGCCACGCCTGGCCGTCCTTCTCCACATGGGCTCTTCTCCATCCTTGTACCTTGATAACACACACTCGGACATAAGCAGAATAAGCAGACAGGCCTTTGCTCTGACTTGTGACAGCCAGTCCCTCACAGTTTGTGCTAACTCTTTTACTATCCCACCTTTCTCATCACGAGCTCTCTCTTGATCACCAGTGCCCAATGCTACTAATGTCAGTGTCAGTCAGGGGCCTATGCAGCAGAAAAATCATGACAAAATAATCGCATGATGCCAAAGACACACAGTCATGAGTGTGTGCGTGTGTGCGCGCGTGTGTGTGTCTGTGTAAGGGATGGGCAAGACACTGCCCTTTGGCTTTGAATCCCGCGCTGTCAAGGCTATGCTGAGTCTCAGTCTCGGCTCTGCAGCCATCCTTGCGCCACTCATCTGCCCCAGTGTTTGGTCAGACCCAGCCTGTCTGGAGATGCCACCGTTGCTTCCCAGGCCCTATATGTGCAGCGTGGAGGAGGAGTTCAAGGAGGGCTTATTGAATTAGTCTTTTTATTTAGAAGATCCATCATCAACCACTGATCTAATCACTGCTTTT
Organism: Dinomys branickii; assembly: GCA_004027595.1. Lineage (NCBI taxonomy): Eukaryota > Metazoa > Chordata > Mammalia > Rodentia > Dinomyidae > Dinomys > Dinomys branickii. The sequence continues at coordinate 28,438 of PVLD010014444.1, read as the reverse complement.
CAGCTTCAAAGAATTTTTTCTGAGTTGTTCAGAAACAGCATCTATCATTTTATTTTATTTATTTGGGCTATACATGCTGTTTCTACTACACTGCAGAATAATATTCACCGAAAGGTGTGGCCATATATATTACCTACTTCACGAAACTATCATCCGTGTCTTGCCATGTTCTTGAATACCCTCCTACAATGCTGTTAATGGCTATGTAGAATCCCATTGCATGAACTATCAATATGACCTTATTCAATCTATCATTGATTATTAACTGGAACAATAATGACTCAGTAGGAACTAGATTTGTATTTTTGAATGAATAAGCACTGTGAATATTTAGTTTTTCTACATCTATCTCTATTAAAAATTATACTACCATGAACATATTTGTGGCTAAATCTTTGTGCGTGTACATGACTCAACTTTTGGCAAATTCCAGAAGATAAAGTGATGACTGAAGAGTAAAATTTGCTGAGTTTTAATCCCATCACTAGAACGTTCTTTAGAGACTGCAAGAGCACCCAGCACAAAAGGTTTGTGTTGCTCAAAGCTGGCAACTGTTTGCTTTCTCAAGTTTGTAGCCTTTTGTCTTGGAAAACAAAACCCTGATTTTTCTCTCCCTTTCATCACAAGAAGAAACTAGACCCACATCACTAGGACACCTGCATTACAAATACATCCATTTATTAGATGTGAAATAACATGGCTCTGAACAAAACACCCTTTTAGTTTGATTCCCCCATGGAATTCCCCCAGTAGGAACGATTTTGGGGGAGTAAAGTGCTGTCCACTCATATAAATGACTACATTAAATGCTAACAAATGTTTTGCTCCAGTCCAATTTGACCATCTGGCCAGTGGTTTGTTTCAGTGCCTACTACTAAAGATTAACTCTAACTGCAATGTTACTATCCTCCTGTGATCCATGAGCTGCCATGAGCCACAGAATGTCATCCATGCCATCCATCCGCCTCCTGATGGGACCGCATTCAATGTTTGCTGGGGGAACAAGACCGTGAAATTCTTTCCTGCAAAGAATAGTGGGGGACCCCTCTGATAACCACCAAATGAATGACAACACACCAACCAAATAATGTCTACATGGCTTAAATATTATTTCATCATATTTGCAAACACAATTTTAATTGCAAGCTTTCATTTTGTATAGTATTCACATAAATAATTTAAAAATAAATTCTTAAACATCAAGAAATACTATTAGCAAAATGTCTGTTTCAATTATCTGACACTCATAACCGAATGTAAGCACAATTCTCCAGAAAATTCAGGCTCACGTACACTTTGTTATATTTTCATGAAGTTTTTTTAAGTGAATATTAGAACTTCTCCCAAACAATGTTTTAAATTTTAGTACAATGGCTAGTATTATGCACTTCAATTATACACAGTGTGGAAATTTTAAGTCATTATTTTTTCTCACGCAGGTTACCGAGACCACATCTGGGTAAATGAGTCACGGCTCGGGCACCTGAACCAAAGGTAATTCAGTACTTTCTCCTTCCTTCCTACTTTTCCCGCTGCTATTCGGGTACACAATGACTTGTTGACCTAAAAAAATTTTTTTGAGTACAGAAAATCTTAAAAACAAAAATAATGACTCTGAAATTACCAAATGTAATTACAGGACCTTTTTGATCCTACCAAGGGAGAGACACATCAAAGGCTGTCAGCTTTGGCTTCCCCACACAGTGGTGACTTCTGGGAACAATTATTGCAGTTGTTAAAAATGAGGGGGGAAGCTCAAAAAAGAATTATCTCTGTTTCTGTTTCAATTATTTAGCATTCGTATCTCAGCGTACGCATTGAAAGGTATTTTTACGTCTGTAAAATTTCACATGTACAAGGACATGCTACCTCTTAATTAATAAATTGGATGAAATAAATATGGTCATAACATTAAAATATTTATGATTACAGTTTAAAAAACAACAAGATGCTAAAGAAATGCTACAGGATAACAACACACTGTATCTTTCATCTAGGGAATAATCACATTGCCATTGGAAATCCGACCTTTATTTCTCCAATGCTTAAAAATGGCCCCTTTGCCCTATAAGGGTATGTTATATAAACTAGTTTGGAAGCAAGGATAAAAATTCAAAAAAATTTGTATTACTTTCCAGACCTTCCTTTTCATAAACCCAGTTAGGTGAGTAATGCTGTCAAACATATTTTACAGGATCAAAACTGAGGTAGTAAGCAGCCAAAACATAGCCCGTGTGATGGGGAAGGGTTTGAACCTAGGCTGCTAGATTCCTAACCACTTGGCAGAAATATCAAAAATGGCTTTGTAAGTTTTTCTTGTTTTCTCATTATTCACTTACCAAATTAAGTCACTTGCAGAGAAAAACTATCAGTATGACTTTCAGTAAGTCACTTTATCTCCCTGAGTTTCAGTAACCTTATTTTTAAATGGGAGCTTTAGGCATCAAGGTACTAGAAATAATAGTGGTGTTAAAATTATTTGGGGATTTGAGAATAAAGCTCTGTGGTAGATAGCCTACGCCATATGCACAAGATCCAAGGATTGATCTCCATCACCACACACACATATACACACCCTAGGTCTGAAATTCTCTGGCATTATAACACTAAAGGTATTTCAAGTTAATTATTTGAAGCCATTTTATACAGCTGAATCACTCAATCTCTCTGTTATTATTTTCCCATCATGTTGGGCTATGATTTCAAATAATATAAAGCTTTATGGGTTACCATTAGCTACTGTCACAACAAAGAATTAGTATATTATATTATCTTATGAAGATGCCAAATGAAGTCAATAAAATGAATTTGAGCCACAATGAAAGGAACCATTAAATATAGATAGCCTAAAATACAGCCCAGCAATTATGGATTTTGCCAGTAAGCGATTTGCTTCAAAGAGAACCCATGAAATTCACAAGACTCTATAAAATCCCCTTTAAAAATATGGTGGAAAGATTTCTGTTCCCAGAATTGTCTTGTGAAATATTTTCTAGTTAAGGAAAGTATTGTATTCTTCTAATTCAAGTAAATTGTTTCCCCACAATTCAAGTGAAGTCAAAGGCAAAATAATATCTGTTTTCTAGAGCTGAGGTGCATCTTGCCCCTGCTCCTCACTAAGGGAGGAGAAAAGGAGGAGACCAGCTCCACTGCTGAATATTCAGTCAAGTAACCTGTGGTGTATGAGAGACAAAATCCAGCCGTAGAGTCCTGGACACTCTTGCTTTGTCTCAGGAGGCATACTCATTAGCAGTAATATTGTATCCAGCTACTTTTTAAAATGTGGAGCTCTTAGGACTACAGATGTGGTTGTAGGACAATTGCCTGTCATGTATGAGGCCCTGGATTCAATCTCCAGCATCTCACACATACACACAAACACACACAAGTGTGCACAAGCATGCACACATGCACACACATGAGTGTGAGCATACACACACACATTGACTTTCATAATATTGCTACATCACCCCTCTCTGCTGTCGTATAAAAGTCCACTTCCTAATAACATGAGTTTCATGGCATAAAGGTTTCTTTTTTTTTGTCTTTTTGAGACAGGGTCTTGATATGCAGTTCAGGCTGGCCTTGAGCTAGTTGTGTAGCCCAGGCTGGTCTCTAACTCACAACGATACTCCTGCCTCAGCCTCTCAAGTGCTGGGATTACAGGCATACGCCACCATGCCCAGCTAAAGTTTTAAAGCTAACAAAGTCTTCCATACATTAAACAACCACATGGGCCAACTGAAGATCTTGGTTATGTTGGGAAACATGGAATGGCTTCCAGGTGCCTTTGGACACAGTTTTCTCCCATTCTGTGTCAGAGGAGGACCGCGTTTTCACCCTTGTCTGTTCTTTCCCTCTGCTCTCTTGCTCACTGGGCTTGGACAACATTGGTGAGAGGGTAGGAAGCAAAAGGTTAGGCAGAAAAAATACCCAGATTAACCCACAGTGTCTTTTCTCTGTGGCAATACCATTGCTGTGAAGCCACTGGGACAGAGACTGTATTCGCTGAAATTCTCCGGAGTCATAGAATCCATAAGATAAACACTGATGTGTAAAAAAGGATTTATTCTAGTAACTAACTGGCTCATGGGATAATGGAACACCCTGCACAAGCTGAAGAGCAAGGAAGGCTGAGGGTATAAGTCAGAGTCCAAAATCGTAAGGATTATACCTCAGTCCAAGGCTGTAGCTCAAAGGGGGTGGTAGTATGATTCTCACAGTCCAAAAACCAGGAACTAGGAAATCAAGTGTCCAAGGTCAGGAAAGGGTGGATGTCTCCACGCAAGAAGACTTTCCTGCTCTTCTGACTTTCAATGAATCGAATGGCACCTGCTCACATTGATGAGAGCGCACAATCTTCTTTACTCTGCCTACTGCCGCACCTCCTCCTCTATTCTAGAAACAATCATCCAAACACACCAGAAATAAAGATTTACTACATACCTGGACATCACAAAGCCCAGTGAAGTTTAAACTAAACAATTAACCATCCCAAGTGTGCACATAAATCAGACTAGCTTTTCATACCAGCTTTCCATTGCGCTTTTTCTAGTCATGTTGACCTGAGCAAAATTTTAAAACCCTCTAAACTTCGTTGCCCTTAATTTTTAAAAATATAATAATAATAGAACTCCCCAATATTCTATATACAATGCTAAGATAATATATTACAATAATATAAATTAAAGCTCAAAATGCATCTGCCATATAAGCCATAGATATTACTAATGAAGTTGTTTAATATTTCATATTGTCATGGATGCCCTGGGTCATTGTTCATTGCTTCATTTTAGATTCTATGATAGTGATTTAGGGTTAGGAGGTTTGTTTAGAAAGGCAATTGCACTGGCTAAAAAATAAACATATAAGGTTTGGCATTATAAAAGAAATTTATCCTATTTAGTTATAGAGGACAGAAGCCTGAAATCAAAGTGCTAGCAGGCCAGGCTCTTACAGACTCTAAATGAAACTCTTTCTCCCTCCTCTTAGCACTTCCTATCTCCTTATGGGGACATCCAGCATATCAGATCAGGGATCTAAATGCTCTAGACCTCCACTCAGCTTAATCAAATGCACCCACAATGGCCCTGTTTCCAAGTAGAGCTTCGTCTGGAAATAGTGGTCCTCAAAATATCTTTTTGGTGCTGTAGTTCAACCCGTCACATCCTCTTTCCCTTGGACCATCCAAATGGCCTTTTGCTGTTCCTCTTCCACCTTCCCTGCCAACAAATGCATAAGCACATTCACCACATCTAAATACAGCAGCAGGAGAAGGCTCTTTACAACATTGCAGATCACAGCAGATACTGCAAGTCCATTTTTAAATACTCTTAATACACCACCGAATCAGACACACTGTCTTCAGCCCTGATTCCTGGTGGAGAGGGGTGGACTTTTAAGAAAGAAAAGAGTTCTGGCAGAGATTCTAAGACATGCAAAGCTGAGGATGAGGAAAAGAGGACTCAAGGATCAACTCAGGCTCTTGGTTTGAGCAACTCCAAGAATCGACGGATCCTTTACAGAGACGATAAAAATTGTAGCAGCAGTTGTGATGAGAGGATTCAAGAGCTTTTGTTTATTGGATATATGAAAATTGAGATAATATTAACCATTTTAAAGTATAAAACCATGAAAGATGATTCTCCGAGTCAGACAGTGTGGTGTACAATGGTACATAGATTCTGGCGCCAGAAACCCTTGATTCCAGCAGCTCATCCACCTATAAGATGAAGATTATCATAGTACCCACTGCAAGAAGCCCCACCCTAGGTACACTGCCCACAAGCTGAAGAGCAAGAAAGGCTGAGGGTATAAGTCAGAGTCTAAAATCCAAAGGATTATGATTCAGTCTTGAAAATTCACCACCTCTCCACATCTCCACCACTGTCTCCTCCCTCACTGCTAGGCTGGCTTCCACCTGGACCATGGCAGCAGTCACCTCAAAGACTTCTCATTCCTCTGCAGCCCCTCCCACCCAACCAACACAGGCACGAGCCCCCACACTCAAGTCTAAGCACAACAGCAGGGGAGGGCTCTTTAAAGCCGGAAGGAAGCCAGTGTGCAGGCACATGTCTTAGTCCCAGCTACCAAGAGGCTGAGGCAGGAGAGGAGCAAACTCAAGGCCAGACTGAACAACTTAGAGAGATCCTGTAACAAAATAGAAAAACAGAAACAGAAAAGGCGAGGGTATATTTCAGTGGTAGAACATCCCTGGGTACAGTCATCAGTACTACCAAAAAGAAAAAACATATAGGAAGAAAGTCGGAAATCCAGGAAAGACTCCCCTCCCACTGCAGTACAGGAGGCCTCTGTGCTCCTGATACCCCAACTCTTTGCTCCTCTGAGTCCTGTTTCCCTCCATCACACAGAAGTTGCTCTTGCAATTGTCTTCTCTCCTAGGCACTCACCTCTTCATACACATTCTAGGAAATAATGTTTCCTGTCACTAACTCCAGGCTCTTCCCTCACTCCCAGGAAACAGAGCATGCTCTGGAATCCTATTACACAAATACTATTCATCAACTTGCTTCTTGGTTACTTCACTCTATAGCATACAAACTTCATGAAACAAGAAACCTGTTGTTTGGAGCAGCTCTCTGAGTATCTAGAAGGAAGCTTCATCTGGAGTAATACAGAGTGAATATTTTCAAACGAATTAACGAATCAGGAAATACTTGAATAGATCTTGATCTCTTTTGTATCTGTCTTTGTTCACTCTAATGATAAATGATCAACTCAGATAAAGACACAGCCTACATGCAGAATATTTCTTGAACTTTGTACATAAGCTTTTTATTTTATGGGTATTACTGTACCCCGTTAGGTATTAGATGTTATAACAATAGCTACACTCACCATCCACCACTTACCATAAAGGTACCATCAACTCAGAATTTTATTACTGTTTATCCCCATGAATTACTTGCCTTGTCCTCCAAATAGTTAGATTCATGGTCTCTAATTTCCCTTGCAATCAATTGATCAGCACCCTAGTTGCCCTGTTCTCTCTTCATTATCTTTTGAAACCACTTTGTTTACAAGTTTCATTAGCTACATTAGTGTGACTGTTTTGGCAAAGGATTGCAATATGCAAAGTTGTGTGCTTTACTCCGTGCACTCTCCCTTTTTGAAGTCTCACTATCCCCTCCCTCCCCAAAGTGCTGCACAATTATAAACACAGCTCTAAATGTACCTCAGTGCCTCTGCTTTCCTCAGACTACAAAAGCAATTACACTTTTGAAACTCTACTGCAAAAACTAATCACAATACCCAGAATGAAATGTCATCCTGAATGGCAGGCTCTTCCCAAGTTACCAGGACAGAGCTTTTGAAAACATCAGTATTCACAAGACAAGTCCCAATTTACCAGGTCCACCAACAGGTTGCAGAGTTCTCCCTACAGTGTTGACAAATACAATTGCAAGGCTGCTGTGCAATAATAATGAAAGCTCGCAAAGAGGCCAGGAGAAGGCCTATAATGATAGTATTTGGAGTTTATTGCCTTCCAGTAAAAATAATCTCCTGGTCGGCCTGCAGTGCGGCGGCTGACAGGCCGCGTTGCCCCACACGGCTTTCCTCTGTGAAAGCTCACTGTGTGTCATCCCAAAAGGATGACAGTCTTACCTTTCTCTCCTATTCCAAGTAAAAATGATCTGTGATTTCTAGGGAAAGATGTGCCTGTCTACAGCTTAGGACCCATTCAAGAGCCATTTGCAAAATATCAGGACCGCAACATGTCTGTCTGCTTAGACGGGGGCTGTTGGGCTGTTCACTGCAAACCTGAGTTTCCTCTTGAGTGGAAAACACTGATTCTAAATCAGTTTCATTCTCTGAAAAGAGAGTCCATTTCAAGACCTCCTGAGGCCGAGTCCTGGGCTACTCAAACACAGAATCCAGTTAGGAGAAGGTTCTAGAGCCAAATGATGCAGGAAAGCTTGTGGGGTGTGGAGAATGGGGACATCCATCTGTCACTCCTGGAAGGGGCTGATGGTGAACTCAGGCAGCCTACAACATTGGCTTTCCTCTCCTCTTCCCAGAGTTTTCACACAACTAAAGGTGGGAATTAGCTCACAGAACACTGTCTTTAATGTGAACACAGTTCAGCTCATACACTACTGCAGTTCTGGAAGACGAAGAAATGAGCTCACCGTGATAAAGGGAGCAACATGACCAGACAGCCCTGAGTATTAAATGGCTAAAACGCACTTGGTCAGTGATTAGCACAGAGATGTTCACTTTAAGTAGCCTAGAGATTGGAGGTCCTGTGGACTTCCCAACCAGCTGCCGTGGGGCCAGGAGGGAAGCACAGAGAGGATTCCCAGCCTCTGTACATCTGTCCAGCTCTTTTTCTGTAGCAGCCCCAATTCATATGGTTTAAATGCTGGGGCTCTGGGGTACAGCATCATGCTAGGGTTTCTTGTTTTGCTTTTTGTCTTTGAGTTTTTCTCTTTTTTTGCATGAAATGTGAAAAAACTTCGTAGTGATCTGTTCTTCTGGAAGCTCTGTGGAGATGGACATATCTAGGCCCAACAACAGCTGTGGGACCCTCAGAGGAAAGACCCACTGGCAGTATTTATGTGATGCAGTTACATAAAGATGCTGTGTTTTCTTCTTGTGTGGAGTATACAGTTAGATTTGAATAAAGACAAAAACAAGTTTGGGGGTAAGCTAGGTTATCTTAAATATCAATTTTGCAGAGAAAAGGTTCACGTGGGTGGAGGGTGTGTGAGCTGTTTGCAAATTACTTATCTGATCAATAAACAGAAAAGTTCTGAGGATCAGGATTGACACTTACTTTAGAGTTAGGTCAGCTTTTGCCTGCAAGCAGGGAAAATGCAGTTCCACAGTGCGTCCTCCTAGCCTGTTGCTCGGCGGTGTCCCAGGCACGCCGCCTCTTTTCTCGGCCTTGGGTAACGTTCTGCTCCAATTCTCATGGCACCTTCCCTCTGCTTTTATCACGCTTCATTCACTGACTTCTTCCCCACCTGCATCTGCAGCACTGGTGTTGTCCACTAGGGAGAAACAGTAGGCAGGCTCCTCTGAGCATCAGGAACTCCACCCACCCTCACCGACGAGCACCTGGGGCCCAAGGGAAAATGTTAAGGCTAGAACAAGTGACAGGGCCCAAGGCTGATCCTCCTTGTTCTGCACAAATCTGTGTCACTATTGGTGCAATGATTTCATTACATCACAAATATCCATGTGTGTTTCTTACATACTCGCCAGTGAGGACTCTAAAATCCCCCTGGCCTGGCATAGAGCACATGCTCACTGAATGTATGCTGATGCAGTGGAAAAGTTAACAAGCCGGTGAGTGGTCATATCCCAAAACATTCCCATGATATCTTTACATTTACAGCTAGTGGGCCTTGGTTTACTGTGAAATTGGTAACTGAAGGGTTTAAGTTATTTTTATATTGCTTAGTTATCTTAAATATCTTTTCTTCATCTTGTCTTTTAGGGTACCTATAGATGCCAAGTGTGGGGTGCATGTCTGTGGTCCCAGCACTTAGAAGGCTGAGGCAGGAGGATCACCAGGAGTTTGAGGCCAGCTTGGGCTACACAGTGATTTCAAGCCCAGCCTCAACTACATCCTGAGACCCTGTTTCAAAAAAAACAAGATATTTATAGATGTATCCATAATAGAGTCACAATATGATTATATATTCACTATAAAATGTAAGTGGACACACTAAGTTGGAAGATTCAATATGTGAAATATTGTTATCATTTGAAACCAAGTACAAAATTTTTAAGCAAATTGATTTTTATGTATCCTTTGCTCACCTGAGAAGAAAGTTTAACTTTTAAGATGATTTATAAACTTTGGAGATGAAGCCTAGAGCCCTAACTTGGTTCATGCTTCTGAGCTGCTTGTTACATCACGGCAGAGTCAGTAAAGCTTCATTTAAAGACCCCGAGAGTAAAGATTGTGGGCTTTGTAGTCTTTGTATGTTACCCCTGATGCTTTGGCCCCTTTTTGTGGGGGACATGTGCTTTACCACCCTGAAACCAATGTAAAACTCACCCTGGCTTGTATCCTGTAAAGAAAAGGAAGACAATTAGAGAAAAGAGCAGAAGGTATTTTACATGGAAATTACAGTCGGCCAACGCCTATTGTACACTTGTTTGTTTTCTCTCATTTTTTTGTTTTAATCCATTTTTATAAAGTTAATGGTACATACATGTTTATAAGAGCACAATTATCACAGCTAAAGCTCGGCAGTGGCCTAATATTCATCAGCAGATGAATGTATGCATAGAATGTGATATTCATGTCCAATGGAGAACTACTCAGACATAAAGAAGGACAACTCGGAGTCATGCGTAGGAAAATGCATGTACCCTAAAACCCTACTATCGTATGAGGTAAACCAACAAAAGCCCAAGATATAAGAAAGAGCAACAGAAGAGGCAGGTACTAGGAGATAGAGTTTCTGCAAAGGGGCAGGGGACCAGGAGACGGGAGGAAGAGAGGAGGGGAAGGGATGAACAACAGACCCAAGCTGTTTATGCACACACATCAGCTCCGCAGAGGGGGCGACCCACTGTGTGCTACAAATGGGCATGAATAAAGAAATGAAAACAGAAAAATGTTAAATGTTAGGTGGGCATTAAAATAAATTTAAATAGCTAATGTAGGCATGCATATCAGGTGATATTAATTCAGTTAAAGCCTTTCAAGCTCAGCGGTTATTAATGAATGTGCAATTTTCCATATTTATTCTGTTCTAAAATTCTTTAGGAAATAAAGATCGACATGCCTTTGGTTGTTATCTTGAGATAAGGAAGAAGTTGTGATCTCAAATGACCTCAGGATGTAAATAAGAGATTTAGTTCTAAGATAATAATATACTTAACTGATTGAGGTGCATTTCTAATTTAAGACATTTATAACTTCCTTCCTGTTGCACAAAACTGAAAGTGAGGGAAGGCAGTCCAGAGGATGGAGGGTGTACACACGGATCTGGTGACACACCCAGGGGACAGTGTGGGGGAAGGACATATGTGTTACAGTCTTCAGACAGCAGAGGGGTGAAATTGGGAGCTTCTTTCTTGAGACTCATGCACATGTAGGTTTTAATTTAAACAAAGGTAGTGGATACAGTTGCATACCATGAGGGCATCAGGAAAAGGAAAAGAATGAACAGGCCTCCAGACAGGCCTGGAGGAACAGGAGAGAGAGTGTTCTTCTCATGGCCCTACCACACAAGCTGTCCCTTGGCATGTAGTAGGATAGCCATGGGAACAGTGTCAGAGCTCACTGTGACAGGGAGCGGCACAAATGGCCCGTGTGTTCCAGGCTTATGTTCTAAAAAAGCGTGTAGGTAAGAGAAAGATAAAGGTAGGACCAGAGTGGCTTCATATAGTTTATCTAACTCTCCTTGTTGAAGAAAGTGGAAACAGAGGTAGCATGGCAACTGCTATTATCAGTGAATTTTGATTTCCAAAAAGTTCTAGACAGAACATGACGAGGTAAGGAATCAGTTGGTTTTGTGGTCCACACATTTGATGACTATCTGCAAATAGATATGTATATAACATGTCCAAAAATAGTCATTTAATTTTACTTTTTGAAATTCTGTAGAAAATAAATTCAACCATTGATTATTATCATGAGATGAGGAAGAAAATATAGGGAAGATGATGTTCCCCACTGAAATCATGAAAAATATCTGGCGTGTTCTTTCCCTTTACTTGAGACAATACAAAATGCAACAGGTGGTCTTCAAGGAATTTTCACTCAGATTCCCATACACTGATTTGTTTTTCACATAAGTGACAATTGTCACTAAACATTGTCATTAATGACAAATCATTAGCTTCATCTTGTGATAGCTTTCAAGTTGGTGATAGCTTTGGGGTAGTTCATAAGCAAGCCCCAAAAATACAGAAAGTAAATTTTAGAGAAACAAGTGCACAGTGCAAAGATTAAAATGGCTTTCTTCTATAATTGCTAACCTCACATTTTCTTCATCAACAGTGTCCATTACTCAGCCTTAAATTAATGTTTCTGGCTAAAATCAGATGAAAATGTAAGAAGCGATTAGCCTCATGCTCATCTCTGGCCAAACCTGAGAACTTCAGAATTAACATTTCATTCTGCTTTTGCCCCAACTTTGGTCCTGAAACAGTATATCTTGTAGACCAGCTTTTTCCTACCTTTCAAACTACAAAATGGAAGGTTAGCACGCAAAGGTCACCTCGGCCAGCCAGTTTTTCACAAAACATGGCACGGTGACATTTGAATTCAACCTTACGTCTACTGAACTGCTCACTAGACTTACTTTGACAGATCTGAGCATGATGGATGCAGATTTCCATCCAAAAGGTTTGGCTGGGCCTCAGCAGTAATATAACCTTTCTTAAAGGTTATTTTTAACCACTTGCTAAAAATTCCTGGAGGAGAAAAAGTGACGTGCCCTTTAGTAAAATGAATACAATAATATACCTACAATTGATACCACTGCAGTCCAGTTTAGTCACTTGCCTAAATGAGAACTTACTCCTTAACAACTGCGCTGTCCAGTCTTGGCCCCGATCCTTGAGTGGGACCTAAAGATTATGCAGAAAACTGAGTTTAACCCCAATTCTGAAACAAAGAGAAGGAAGAGAAGGAAACACGCACACACGTGCACACACACGCGCGCGCGCGCACACACACACGCGCACACACACGCACACACACGCGCGCGTGCACACACACACACACATGCACACACTGAGGTACTTCTTACAAACCATCCATTATATTGTCACTTAGCTCTGATATTGTTTTCATAAAGTCAAACTAAATATAATGCAGTAGATTTATTCATTAGAAATCTTGTTGATTCTGTGAAGGTTAATCTAACAGTTAAACAGGCTTGGGTTTCTTTTCAGAAGACTTTAACACAATCCCATCTCTGAGAGATGAAATAAAAGTTTTGCAATCAGCATGCTGACTGGACCAACCAAATTAGCAGCACCCTATTTGAGATAATAACCCCAAATTATTTCCCAAATAAGGCTCCAAACACATTTACAATTTGTTACCAACTGGTTAAGGAAGAAAAGGTTGTACAAATATAATTAATCTTCTGGCTCATGAAATTTTGGTAATGCAGGTTTCATTCTGACAGCATCAAACCAATACATTGCCAGTTTTAATTCACAAGTTAAAAATGCATTAGTCCAGGGTTCTCTAGTTATTAAGGTAATAAGAGTAATTAACAGCGCCATGCTGGCTACATCCTTTTTGAACTATGTGGTTCTGAGTACTGGTGAATGGGTGCACTGATCAAAGCCTTTTCTGAGAGTCCCTGACCCCTCACACCATGATAGCTTTGGATACAGAGAGTCCCCAGAGATAGCTCTCAAGAAGATATAATCCTGGGAAGATTTCCCCGACTCTTTCATAGAAAAAACAGTAATTGAAGACATGGGTCTTGGGAGGTGATAAGCGACAGAGAGAGATACAGAGCCTGGAAGGAAAGAGCTACTGAACGCTGTTATCTTTTCCTGAGATGAAGGTAATGTTTTTGTGTGAAAGTCATTATTTCCAATAATTCTACTCAAAAAGTAAAATGTATTCCATTCATTTCTCTTTTATAAAACATTAGGTGTATTTTGTCTCTTATTTTACAGAAGAGATTATTTCTTCAAGCCAAATTAGTGTAAAAGCTCAAAATATTACTCATGTTTTAGGAAAATTGTCACTCAAAAAAAGCCCCACTCTATCCTTTCTGTATGTTATCTGTGCAAGCATTAATATTGTGTTTTATAGAACTCAGTTTACTATTGGTTTACGTGAAGATCCTAAGTTTAGATCCATGTCAGGAAAAGTGGTACTATGAAATACATCATATGTGAAGATCTAATTAATATTCCATTTAAAAAGTCCATATTCCCAGTTTTACTGTTTAGACAATGATATGTACAGGAAAAGTATAAAGATATCAACCTCTCACTAGAGGTGTGAAAGTCAGTTTCCAATCGCATTCTTTAGATGTGTGGACATAGAACACCCAGAGGAAGGAAAAGATGTCTGATACATTTTAACCTGGGTAATAAAGTGTGAATAAACTTCCCATTTTATGGATTTCTTTAAAAAGCAAAGAGCATGTTTTTAGTGCATTAAGCTCCATTGGCACAGCTCTGTTGGGTGATCCCACTCAGAACATACGTGCATTTCTGAGATGACTATTGTGAGCTAAGTCTCCGTGAGAATTTCTGGGTACTCAGCATTGTCACAAGGCATAAGGATCATTGGCTCAGTAAGTTCTAACCCTGCAGGTCCTGTGTCTACCAGCTGTAAAAACAATTACCTGTCCACAGGCCTCACACACTAGAGTAACCAAGCTGAGTAGACATAATTCTAAATATAAAATTTTAGTTAATGCTATATTTAAAATTTTCAGTGTAGTTTTATAGAATTTGATGTGGTATAAAATTTCATGCTTTATACATTTAAATTTAGCATTCAACTATATAAGATCTATGATACGGACAGATGGATGGATGGATGGGTAGGTGTATAGATGGGCGGATGAGAAGACGAACAGGTGATGGCGTCTGGTCTTGGAGAGCAGGATAAACCCAGGCAGGACTTGATACAATGAAAGTATGAACTCATTTGAATGGACTACAAACTGCCTCTGAGTAGGTCACCACTGGACAAAGGAGATGAATAAGTGAACCGGCTTGCACTTAAAGTACCTTTTCTGCTGCCCATGGCCGTACGGTGAACCACAGACTATTCAGTGGCTGCTCTCAGGTGTGTTCTGTGGTATGCAGCCAGGCTGTTCATCTGTGGCTGCTGGAATCCTTTCTCCTCTGTTGCTTAGCTTTGTGTTCACTCTCTTGTGTGTGTGCTCATTTCAATTCTTCTTCCTCCCTATAAACATTTACCTCCTCTAATGCATTTGAAAAGGATCCTTAGGTATGTGTGTATCCTTATAAAATATGTAGTGCTCTGTTTGTGTTTTTAATTTACATAAATAGTATTGTTCAATAAATTCCCTGCTGTTTCTTACCTTTTCATCTTCACATTATGTTGTTAAGATCCCCCGTGCTGCTGGGTGTACGTCTGCTGCTGCCATGCAAATGAGCTCGTATACAAATGGGAAGGGGGAATGATGTCAGGAGAACAAAGAAGTTACATTCTTCCTCAGCAATTTCCCAGGCTTCTCCTGTTTGTGACTACCAAATAGAGATTTATCACAAAGCACATCAGTGCAGCTGAAAGAAGCAAGCACAGAGGACCGGAGTGGTGTTTAGATCCTCGTTCATCCTGCACTCTTCTCCCTTCCACCTTGGTGAGACCACCTACTCTGTATAAGCACCTCATGCTAACTGATCGCACAGCCACTGCAGCTGCACGACCACCAACTCTAGAAGAGATGCTTTTTTGGGCTTGTCTTCAACCTTTCTCCTTTCTCTTCGTACCTACAAATTTAGCAGGCTAAACACTTCCCTGTGTGTTCTTCCACCTCCCTGCATTCAATTTCTCATCGGATCAAGCTTTATCTGTATTTTGATGTATTTGTATGCATTAAAACTTTGATGTTTCTTTTTAAATGTTAATAACTGTACTAAAATAATAATTCTACTATAATACTAATTTCAATGTTAATACTGCTAAAATAATACAATGTTTTGACTTAAGATTTTTTATTTTGTGATGATGCAAAAGTGACACATATTCTGTAGAAATTTAAATGCAAATTTTGATCAAATTTTGA
Organism: Dinomys branickii; assembly: GCA_004027595.1. Classification (NCBI taxonomy): domain Eukaryota; kingdom Metazoa; phylum Chordata; class Mammalia; order Rodentia; family Dinomyidae; genus Dinomys; species Dinomys branickii. The sequence goes on along the minus strand of PVLD010014444.1, from coordinate 12,713 downwards.
TCCTTCCCAGCCAGCATTATGTGGTATAATCCTGCCTCATGATGCTGAGCAGCAAATCCCAATCCCAAGCCAGTTACATGACCAAGAGAGGAAACAACAGATGTTCAAAATGAGCTATGTGGCCCAACTATGGTGTTAGGCAAATTAGGTATATTAAATCCACTCATATATTTTGATGTTTGGTAAATTAAATGGGTTAAATGTGTTGAGGTAGTTTCAGTTTATAAGATTGTTGGGTTGTAACCCCACTGAAAGTCAGAAAGTGTCTGCCCTTTCCATTTATAGATATTAGTACCGGTCCTCTGCTTTGTTTGGGGCAATATAATAAGGTAAGTTATGTGGTTGGCCACATCTGAGCAGAAACATAATTGTCAACACACAGATCTATATATTTTTTCCTCTACTACCTCATTCTAGATAAAGGTTAAATCTTAAAGAGGTAGAATAAAGAAGACACGAAACACAGCTTAGCCAATTTGAGAAGTTGTAAACCACTAAGATTTTGGGCTGTTTTTCACTCATCTGAAACTAACCTAAACTGATAAAGATATTCATTTGGGAGAAAGGAGAAAGTTAAATGTTTACTTTTCACTACAAATTAATTAAGTAGGGAGAAAATTATAAAAGGTAAGAAAAATGTGATATTTTAAATATGATTGTACAACAAAACACTTTTTAAATAAACTATAATCTCCCCTCCTTATCTAAAGTTTTGTTTCTGGTTTGACTTACAGACATTCAATCATAGTCTGAAAATATTAAATAGAACATTGCAGAAATAAGCTGCTCGTAACTATTAAATTGCTTGCTTTTCTGAGAAACATGATAAAATCTTTCCATCCCACCTCCTCTTCCCTGGAATGTGAATCATGAATTCGTACAGTGGATCCACACTGTATGTGCTACTCACCTGTTAGTCCCTTTAAAGTTATCTGAATTATATCATAGTGCTTCCATTCAGACAGCCCTTATTTCACTTAATAATGGCTGCAGAGTGCATAAGTATAGATTCAAAGGAGGAAAAAGGAATAAATCATGGAATGACAGTCTAACTAATACAACATGGCAGCCTAGAGGGAAACGTAAGAAAAAACAGTGTATGAAGGGTTTGATACTATGTTAAGCTTCAGACAAACATTGAGGGTCTTGGAATGGATCCCCATTGATAAAGAAGGAATTCCATATAAAATCCTGTGACTATAAAGAAAAAAACTGACATTTGGGTCTATAAAAAATGTAATGTACAGCAACCAACACATATAGTTATACAGATTAGGAGAAAATTCTACACCCAAATAACCAGCAGATTTCTTATAACCATAAAATACATACATATTTAATTCAAGTTAATATGAGAAAAAAATTAGAAAAGTGGACTAAAGAAAACACTAGTCAGTACAAAAAGAGGAAATAAAGATGGTCAGAAAGTATGAAAGCATTCTTATTCTCTCTAGCAGTGAAAGGGAAACACATTGAAATAGGAAGATGACGCGTTTTAGGCTACTGATGGCCTAGCACAGGCAGGAAAGGTACCCGCTAAGCACTACTGGTGGTCACCTCTAGAAAAGAGGGATGTCAATAAAGAGGTAAGTGTAGACCATCGTTCTCCTACTCTCCCCAGCCCCATAATGTTTCATTTCCTCCCACCATGAGTACACCTTTTTTAGACCATTGCAATTTCATAAACCGAATGGAAGAGTCATCATGAGCTTTTCCATGCATGATTAAGAAAGACTCTATAGTACAGGAGATGCTTGGGCTTGAGGGACAAAACGGACTTGGAGGTCTGTTCTCAACCAAGGAAAAGGAGTTGTGGGGACAAGTGGCAATGTCTGGAGGCATTTTTGGTTATTAGAAGGGGAGGAGCAGCACTGGCATCCGGTGATCAGAGAAGCCATAATTGCTGATGAAGAGCCTTTAGGGCACAGGGCAGAAGCCCTACAAGGAATCCTCTGATCCGGAATACCAGTAGTTCCATGGCTGAGGGACCCTTGACCAGGAAAAAGGGAGGGGATGTGTCTCCATGAGAAAGGCCTAAGCAAACTCTGCAAGGAGAGAAGCACCAGTGCTGAGCACAAGCAATGACGACAGTATGGTGAAACTAGAGTTGAGGGCTCAAGCATCCTCGGGGGGCCACTCAGGGCTCCACTAATACACTCCTAAGAATTTTACACTCTTCGGGGGTTGGAGCAGAGTCAGTGAGAAAACCAGCGTTAAAGCTGTTTTGGTTGACTTGCATTACTTCAGACTTATTCCATTTAATTTTATACCCTATAATTATTTAAAAGGTTTCTATTTTAATCAAGACTATTTACTGCATTATAGAAGAGTGCTCTGCATAAAATAATACCACATGTATGTAATGACATTTTGAATGTCCAATTTTATGCTTTTTTTAAAAATTGGGTTTCACAAAATGATTAGTAAATACTCAGGCCCATCTGATAAGCTGGATTAGGGAAGCCTGGCATGAAGGAAAATGATTAGAAAAATGAAAAATAAGTTTCCAGTGAACTCCTGCTGCAGAATGTTAAAAGCTCATGCTAGTAAGTGATTTCTGTCCAGAAAAAGAAGCCCAAAATGATACAAACCCCACCTAGTCAGACCAAAATAGTGATAACTGGTATTGCCACACCCTGAGAGAACAAGATTTTAGTTGCTCAGTCGACTGTGAAAAGGAAACGAAGATGACTTCCTCTACCAAACATCTTTGCAGACCTTGACATATGTGGAGATTTGTCATAACCAAGGAATGCCTGCCTATATTCCTTTTATTAAAAAATTATTTAACCTGTGTGGTCAATATAAAGCAACTAGTACCCAACTGTCTACATTTCACAGAGATGTTCCTGGGCTGTACTATAACTATCCCAAAATTTCAATTCCCAATTATCTTGTTTACTGGGGACACTATTCAAAAACCTCTTTGATTTCCAGAGTAAGCTTGTACTTTGACACCAACAAATTTCAAAGCCAGGGCTAACCTGGCAGCTACTCTAAGCAAATACATCTCAAGAGTCCAGTGGGACCATTCGAAACATCTTCAGGAAGAGGAGAGAGAAGCCAGAGACATTCATCTCCCTTAGCCTGGGCAGCTACAAATGTGTGGGTTGTTAGCACAGTTCAACTGAGAGTTGTACTAATGAAAGCAAAGCTAAAGTCTAATTCCTGTGTGGCCAGCCTAATTCTCTTCTGTTACATGGCCACTTAATTTACATGAGTAAGGATTCTTGGGCTCACAGGAGTTCAGTGGAAATTGTAGATGAAACAAAATGAAAGTAGGACAAGAAAACACAGTCTCTCCCATGGATTAGGAATAGTGCAGACCCAGAACTTCATTAACTAATTATTTCTATGTAGTATCTTCAAAGTTTTCTCAAAAATCTGCATTAACAGGTAAAAACAATCAATTTGGAGGAAAATGACAGTTTTGCAAAGATGGGAGATTGAGTGAAAACTAAATGCCCAACTCATGCATCACCACGGAGGTGGATAACATTCAGAACAACACTCTGCCCTTCTCGTCTTCACAGGAATTGGTTACAATGAAGGTCAGACTGCAAAATATTGAGATGAATTCCAAGAACCTGTACTTTACATGCATAACTATTTATCCTCTCCTTGCTAATGATATTGTCTGTGAACACATTCAACATATAACATGCTTAAATTCTACACTCATACCTTGCTTTTCAAAGTATGTTCATGACCCAACATCAAAATAATCATACAGAAAAGATGCACAGGTGGTCCTAGGACATTACAGCTTGAGAAGCACTTGTCTAAGAGAGAGCTTTGTCACATATGCAAGGTCATCTGTCTTTAACAGCTGCTTCGTGATATGCTGGTCACCTGCTTTACATGGCTGGCAGCACCTGACCCTGTTCTGTGGGCACGTTCTAGGATGAGAATTCCTTCTTGAGCCTGCTGGCATTTCATGTGATATCAGTTATCCAGATGTCTAAGCCATCAGCATGAGAGAGTAACCAATAAAGTTTTCCAGTTCAGCACGTGCTGTCACCTGTGAGTGGAAGTCAAAGATCACCACTAAATACAAACAGAATAGACACCATGTTTGTTGGCTACCTAGGTAATTTCAGTGGCTTATGTGTAACATAAATTGTTCACAGCACAAGGACATGGCACTTGAATCTACTATGCTTGGACTGAATAGTGAAAAACATTTTGTGAATGTAAATGAGAGCTGATAGGAATGGTAAGTACTGAGATATTTTACATTTAAGAATTTCATGTGTAAATGGTGTTTCATGCACAAAAGGTGGTTGACTTTTCAAAAGTCAGGGAATTCTGACTTCATGTGGGATAGAGATAATTAAAGGAATCAGTTAAACATACTGCAGCAAACATTCCAACACCTTAAACTACCACCCAAGAATGAAGCAGCTCCTAGGAAAAGGAGCAGGGGTCTTTTTCAAGGAGTAGGGTCTGTGTTCAATAAATCAAGAACACAGAAACAGAATTCAGTGTTTACAGTTCCATGCCTTGTTTCAATACCTAATGAGGTAAACTTAGACGATTATAACATCATATGTACTCCTTTGGGACACAGATTTCTGCACAGAAACAGAATGCTGAATGTGCAGAACACATTTCTAACCTAAATACTAAGTCTAACTGCTCTGTTGTCTGGTTTTACAAAATTATAGGCCTGGCTTAGCAGTGTTCTGCTGTGTGAAGTCTTCTCAGAGGCAGACATAATGTAGAACAAAGACCATAAAAAATAAAGAAGGATTTCTTTGATCTCATAAAAATCAATCAAGTTGATTTTTGTTTTACTTCTTGGGTGATTGTCTATTGCAAACAGACCTGGTCAGGAAGACAGACGCTTGCTTATCCATTCTTCTTTGACCAGGCTGGTCTGTGCCTTCTGTCCAGATCTCCCTCTGACAGCTTGTATACTGGGATCTTGATATGTGTGTGCTGATGCTACAGGGAAAGGGGTCCCATGGTGCCTGGGGGGAAACACTTAGCACCTAAGCCTGTGTGTTGCCTGGAAAGCAGGCAAGCAGTTCCACTAGTCAGCCAACAGCTGGGACCGTGGGCCACACTCTGCCTCATCTTTGTCTTTGTTTGCTACTGTCACATGTTCAAGTCACTTTCAAAAGCATCATCAAAGCAGGTTTATGCCACTTCTGATTTGTCAGACATGCTGGATATTTATTGTGATGAACAACATTGAACACTGTCATTAAATCCTCAAACAGCTCACGGTTGAAAAAGGAACTGCAGAGCGGATAGGAGTGACCTTTTCTCATCATCAACACAAGAACACTGGCCAGTTCCAAGGGAGCTTAACACAGACTGAGTTCCTAGTCTGATTACAGCAAACTGCGGAGTAAAATGCCCGTGCAGACGACAGGTCCAGAAAAGACACCTGTTGTCTCTCCCTACTTCCTGGAGGAAGATGCGTTTACATCACTGGAGTGAAGCTGATTTTTGGTCTTAGACTTCAGATACGATTTTTATGTCCGTTTTCCTTTTTTTTTTTTTTTTGGTACTTGGAATTGAACTCAAGACCCCAGGATTGCCAGGCAGGTACTGTCCTGCTGAGCTGTATCTACCCCCATCCCTATGTCCATTCTTTTACATCAAAGATTTCTTTATCCAGCTTGGTTTAGACCTCACGTGAGCCACTTGGAGGACAAATTCACATCTGCCTGAGGCTCATCTCTTTTCATTATGCTGGTGGAAAACTCTATCAAGAGGGCCTTTGGAATTTATCATAGCGGTTCACAATTTTAATAGCCTCCAGGTTGTGTAGAAGTTAGGTGCTATAAAACTGCCTTTCAGCAAGCTCTCAGAGTGCATTTACAAACTGAGTTACAAGCACGATCCTCTTTCTTTCCAGACCATGTGGGAAATTGCGAGGTATTAACCAGGGTAATATCTTCTGAAGGTCAAAACAGGAAAGTCGGGACAAAGCTTACAAAATGGATCTGTTACAGTCGCGACATGGGTGGAGCTTCCAAGAAGGAGGAAGTAGGGTGTCATTCTCGCTGCTTCAGTTTCTCAAATTTCAATTTTGAAAACAAAAATTTAAGACTTCGGTCTTGACTTGCTCATGTCCCTCATTAACAAACATGAAATTTAGTTAGAAAATAAACCCAAATTGTGTGTGTTACCTGGCTATCCTTACTATAGATATAGTCATATATAGTTACATTATAGTTCTTTGTGTTCAGTTCCCAGTGCCTCCGACAGAATTACTGCCGGCCAATAGAACCCATTTATAGCCTTACCCCAGAGTGACAGCATGACTTTCACACATATGTTTATCTTCTTAGATTTCTATCACCAAAGCCTCTGGGCAAAATACTAGACAGAAAGTTCATGGACTGCCCTTGCCACAACTTTCTCTGTGCCATTCCAGAAAGCACTGCAGCGAGACACAGTCTTGTCAATAGACAGGCACGTCAAGGTTTAATCTACATCAAAACCATCCATTCTCACTGGTGTCACATGATACTGTTGCTAATCTTAGTAGTACAAATTAAAAGGAGAAAGATTTATGTGATCTGCCCAGAAACTGGAGTATAGGAGTACAAATTAATACAACAAACTATGGGAAAGAATCTATCCATTTCCCAACAGTGCAGGATATCTGACCTTCACTGTTAAACATGGTTAGACACGTATTACACCAAAGTACAGAATCAGTGAAAAGGGCTCTCATTCTACTATTAATGTTTAGCTCACTAGATATTTTAAAAACATATATTTAGAAAAACTTATGCTACAGAAACATGATGTGGAATATTCAGCAAATATCTTTTTTGACCATTTTCTTTGGCTTGATTAAATTACTTTATAATGTAGGCTGTACAGTACAAAGCAGTTTTCATTTGTTGCTAGTAAGCAGTCCTCTTTCAATGGGATACTTTTAAAGCAATGATCATTCGTTATGATGTAAACTTCAGAGATGATGCTACATAGAACTAATGTTTACAAAATGAAGCTTTATCTTCCCAACATTGATAAAAAAAAATTTTAAGGCCTTAAAATATTTATGATGTTTCAAAACCATGGAATCATACAATTTTAGAGCTGGAAGAGACATTTGAGATTCATAGGCTAATCTTTTTGAAAATGAAGAAATCCGAGAGTGGGCAGATTAGTTGACTTTCTCATTCCCAAGACATCCTCAAGAGCACAGAGCAATGGGGAGTGAACATCCCAGCCCATGTGGATGTCCTGCCCTGCACTGATTTGTCAGTTCTCTCTCTCTGCTGCAGTGAGATCTTCACGCTGCACACACCCGCCTCTCATCTTCTTATCTCTGAGAAGGGAACAAGCTGTGCATGAGCCCTTTCGTGATTCTGGGTTCATACTTTTCTGAGATAAAATTAGTGCTTTCTTAAAGCAGGTGGGCAAAGTATAGCCCAAAGGAAACCAAAAGGAGATCTGTGGTGCCGTTCTAACATTGAGGTGGGATAGCTTTAAGGAAATATTGAAATATGAATAAACCCCTGTCAAATGTCCTCCAGCCTCATGATGTCTACGTGAACGTTTAAGTTCAAAGTTACAATCTAATCACATGTAAGCAAATGCATAAGTACACTTTTAAATAAAGAGGAATTCCACCAAAATGGAACCATCCTTTGGGTCATCTTCTCTGTATCTCCAATTATTAAAAGAATCCCTGGGGCTTAGTAGATTTCTCAGGCAAAACATTCACTGCTATTCATTAACAAATTAATAAACGTGTAAATGGAAGAAAATGGGTCCACACAGTCAGAAACTTACACCAATGTGACTACAAGCAAAGGTTGGTGTGACTGAAGGACCTACCATTTGGTTTATGCCTGGTAACTCAATTTAGAAGAGAAAGCCCAGATCCTGGACAGGTCAGCCTGGCGAGAAGGCTGACAGGGAAGTTTATCTTCAGGAATCAACTAACACAGAGCACCATTAATAACTGGAACACAGCTCAAAACCACAGGAAAAGACACAAACAGCTATCTGCCAATTGCTACTGGCCTGTGTGAAATGAATGTGTCTGGAGATCTGACCTGGTAGGAAATGAAGACATAATCCCTTTTGGTGTTCTGCAGCTGCACATGTGTTTGAAAATAACAGATGCATTGAATGTTCTAGATGTTGTGCTTATTCCTTCTTGCCTGCCACTATGAGGAGTCCTACTCTAGCTGTCATTTGTGTAAATCATCACATCTCTGCTTCACATCTAGCTATGGTGTAAAGAAAAGAACGTGGTGGGTGAGAAGTGAGGTTTTAGAAGAGGTCTCCAGGGCTTAGCATCAGGGATGGTTTTGGGGCTACTAGGCTCATTTCAGAATGCTCCTAAATTTTGAGAAAAAATACATACAAAATCAACATAATACTTAAGACAATGATAAGAGTAAATATAATAAGTAAATAAATAAATAAATAAAATATAAAAAGCTATAAAGGAAAACGATTTTATTGAAATAAGCATGTAAATACACTTGAAATATGCATATCAACTTATTAAGAAAAACTATTATAATTTTCCAATAATGACAAGTTGATATTTTTATATATTTGCAACTACTGAATGACTATAGAAGAGTATCTGTGATTTTTATGTGCAATAAAGTTAGCAGGTGCTGCCCATACTATGTGTAGGTATGTCTGCATTTATAATTTCAACTTAGGATAGAAATAAATGGAAAGTACACATACCAAATTGTCCCGTCAAAGTTAATAGAATTCTTTGAGTCTTCACACAGACTCTCTGAGGAAGTATGGCTATTGGCTGAGAACTTCGAATGTAGAGTATGACAGACCCCTAAATTGGCGTTGTAACTATGTTATGAGGGATCTGCGGCATTGAGTACAACATTTAACTTTTAGGAGTTGCTTAAAATGGGAGGAAAGGAGCACAATGAGCAAACCACTAAGAGGAATGACATATACAGCATGCCTGGCATGTATCAAACTCTCAGTGTATTGTGCTTTGATTCCCAATGGAATAATTCTCCTCCTTGATGTTTTAGTTGTGTGGTGTACTTTGACTTCCAAGTAGGCACATGCAATCCCTCCTCTGCGGCTGAGGGTTGGGTTCCTCTACATCTCAGCAACTCAGTTCACAAAAGCAAACACAGAATGTTCTGGGATTGAGGGCACACATAGTATGAGCTTTGCAAACACTAACATTAAAGAATGTTTCATAAAATTTGCAAAATATTCAAGTGCTTTTCTATATCTCAATATATACTACTGAAAAGGAAATGAACATTGAATTAGGGGCCCTGAATTCATTGGATTGTTAAGAAAACAACAGCGCTTCCTGCCCTAGATGTTGCTAATTATAACGGTGATGTATTTGTATGTAACTGATCCAAAATTCTTGAGCTTCAGATAAAAATATACAGAAGAGAATATGTGCGTGTGTGATCTAATTTCGGCACAGTAAAAGTCAGACTGGACGCGTCTCCATCTGCAGCATCACTACAGATGACGGTAAGCCCCCTGTCATCACTCCAGCGGGGTGCTTGGGCGGCCCGCAGTCACCCAGCCCCAGAGCGTCACTGTGACTTTCACTCAGCCTTCTGTCCCCACCCTCCCACACAGTACGGAAGTGAAAGGCAGGTATTACACTGTGAGGAGGAGGAGAATCGAAGACTAAGAAAGTAGGATGTGCTATCCTTTTGCCTATTTAGACTATTACCAAACAGAATCTCCCAGACTAACCGCTACATGTCTTCAAAACCTCCATTTAGCTACTGTGTCAGCTGTTAGCAGCACAGGAATGACACTGTTCACTTCATCAGGCATATTTTAAAGACCATGATTCTAGTCCCTCACATTCACAATTGTTTGTCAGTAGCAGTGGCAGCATTAGACTCTGGAGATAACAAATACCAATAAAACGTGCCTCAAATTGCAGTCACTTGCTCTTACTTCCAGTTCTTTGGAGGCGCAGGCAGAAGACTTGCTTGAGGCCAACCATTTGAGACAAGCCTCAGCGACACAATGAGAGCCTGCTCCAAAGAACCAAAAGCCCAAAACAAAGAGTGTTCTGTTTGAAGGAGCTTATACTTTAATGTATGAGATGGTAAGCATGTTCAGGATTTCAACAGTGAGTCCTGGTCTAGCCACACCAAAAGCAGCCTTCTAGACTGAAAGTACTTGTGCCTCTGCTGAACACTGCCTGCAGTGTTCACATGAAGGGACAAGCCCATGAAGGAAGAGTATTTTCAGAGGTGTGCATGGCTGAACACAATTAGATGTCCAATGAATGTAATCAGGAATCTTTACTATATCAAAGACGTGATCCCAGTGTCAATGCATTGTCCAAGACCAGCAGAACTGATTAGTTGCCAATTTTTTCAAAATTAGTTTGAAAAAAGTCTCATTCATGTGTTTATTTTGCTTTAAGAGACACAGAGAAATTAAAATTCCCAGAAAGAAATGTTAACTTTAGTTGAGAGATCTGAAGAAGAAAATAAGTAGCGTTTTTTAAAAAAGGAGTTAAAAAGAGTTGAAGATTGTAGCAAAAGAAGAAAATACAGGGTAAAATGGTAACCTATGCAGCCACCAACATCCTTGGACACGAAGTAGGGAATGAGAGACAAAAACATTGGAAACAAAGATAGACACAGGACTCCAGCTAAAGATATTGTCAGAAAAGTCGGAAAAGAAATAAAAGCCAGAACACAGTAAGAATTAGGGAAAGAGCAGAGACACGTTACCGTTCCAACAATGACAGCCAGCTTCGTGAGATGACAAATCCCCATCTCTGAAAGCTTCGTAACATAACACGAGGTGGACAAGTAAGGTTAAGGAGAGCAGACACATTCATCACGCACGAGCTCGGACTAAGTGATGCTGAGCGTCAGTGGTTCATTGCAATGCCCAGGGAATTTCATGATTCTGTGAATACCTTAAAAAATGAGGGTGTGCGTTGAAAGTAAAGGAATGGAGGATGTGCAGAGAGTAAAGATGTTTGTAAAAGTGGAAAATAAATGGAAAAAAAGGAGAAAAGGAAGGAGAGAGAGGGGAAATAATCCCATCACTGCAAATAGCAAATGCCACATAAAAACCTAGTTTGTGCTTCTGAGGACACTTTCCTAAAGTAAAGAAGAACACATGCTAAGGTGAATGTGCTAGGGCAATGTTTCATAGCCTCCTCTAGTGAAAATGATATTAGGGTACAGCACAAGCCAGGCTGAGGCCACAGGAGCTGCAGGAGTTTGCCAAGAATGAATCCCCACAGAGCCTTGTGCCACTGGTTCCCAAAAGAATGGTTTAGAAATGCCTCCAGCACACTGGAGATCTGCACTGTGCTAATAACTTATTCAATAAATGCGTTTCTTTTGGTTGAGAAACTCACTCCTGCTGAGATTTGAACCACAGACCTTTAGATCCAGAGGAACTAGAACAAAAATGTTGATGACCAGCTTCAGAAATGTTCGTTTAATCAGTGCCCTGGTAACTTCCTGTGTGTCCATAATTTGCCAGCTGAGAAAAGGTCTGCACTCAGTGAACATCTCGGCTTGAACTGAACAAACCGAAGCTTTGTGCCTCAGGAACTGACAGCAGAGCCAGAGACTCTGGTTTTTCTCCTTTTGCTTGTCCAATTACTTCTTCAGCAATGAGACTAGATGCAAGAAATGAACACTTTTGTTTTCTTTCATGGGAAATCCAAATTTAAAGGTTCCTTATCCTGTAAAAAAAAATCATTCTTTCATCCCCCTCCCAAAAACCCCCAGTATTTATTATGGAAACTTTCTTTGGAAAATAGATCTTTAATGTTTCAGAACTTGAGCATTCCTTTTCATCAAGAATTCAAGTCCCTTTAAGAAAGATCAACACTTGCAAAATTAACATTGTAAATTATAAAGGACAAGCTTTGACTCCCAACCAAGTAACACAGAAACCCCCTATTTCCTTATAAACTTCCACCATTTATTTTCTTTTCTGTAATTTTATTGCTTTGAAGTTCACTTTAATGCAGTTGTATTAGGACCAAGAAAATTAATATTAAACTACTGGAAGTGAAAATCAAGGTACCTCTGATTTATGAATTTTATTTTTAAACATTGTCTCTGAACCAGTTCCCTGACTATTTAGTATGTATCTAAGCGAGAGCCAAATTTCCTCAAACATTTATAGTGAATTTTGGGGTTGGAGTATGCCAAATGAGAATGATAATATCTTCAGTTATATAATTTCTTCTATTCCCCTGGATTCTAAAATGCTTTGTAACATTTGTTATTATACTGGCAAAATATTCGTCTCAGAAGAGTCTGTCATGCACGGTGAAATAAATCAGCGATACATGTGCAGGCAACGTATTATATCACTGGTGTAAGAACCCGAGGGTGGGAATATAAACTAAAAGTCATGAAGGAAATCTGTTCAAAAAGAGAGAACGGATGGGATGAAGGAAAGAAGAAAAGAAAAAGACAAAAATGTATGTATGTATGTATAGAGGAATATATATGAATATACATATGTGCAGGAGGGCTAACATGGTTCTACTATTGTATTATATCACTTAATGCTAAGGAATAATCGAAGACAGGATATTAGATTAATAGTGTATATCTGTATGTGTTAGCCTGAACACACACTTCGAAGATAACAATATGTAAAGCAGCAACAAGCGGTGTTTTTTTTTTCTGTTGTTGTTGTTGATGTTGTTGCTGTTGTTGATGTATGCCTGTTTTCTTTCTTGTCTTTGGATTTTTGGTTCTTGTGTTTTCTTT
>PVLD010014443.1:0-52341 GCA_004027595.1 Dinomys branickii | reverse complement strand
AGGTAGGGGCAGAACCCAGCAATTCTGGGCTTTATACAAAGTGCTGCAGTCATCTGCTGAAACAGACGTGCACACGTCCTCCCTCTGCAGCGGCTGCTCACGATTACAGCGGGGCTGGACAGAGAACAGCAAGAAGGCAGTTAGAGGGACTGAGAAAGAAAGGGCAGAGCCCAGCAGGAATCAGAGGGACAGAAGCGGGCACTGAAAAGGGGAGAAGAGAAACTGACAGAGGACAGTCAGAGAGATGATGGCGGGCAGCACGCCATGGTGTGCGGCATGAAGGAGAGGGAGGGCCGGCGGGGCCAGGACAGCGCTTGCTGAGAGGAAGGCAGACTAAAGAGAAATGGGGTCCCTGTCTCCCAGGGAGAGGGCCTGCAGATTGTGTGTGTGAGATTTTCTCTTTCTTTCCTTTTGCAAAAAGCCTGTTCCATGCATTCAGTCTGCTTCAAAGTAGCATTGTGCCCTGCTGCTGCTGCTGCTGCCCGGGATCATTCCTGGCAACTCCTTTTTGGGGATCGCTTTTAAAGCCTGCAGCACAGCTCTGGTCATCCTCATGGGAGGCAAATTTTTGTCCTTTAGGGGTAGATCTAATTTTTGAGAACAGCCAAGCGTTAGGAATCGAGGCTGGGGGATAGGGTGAGGACCCAGCTGGGGAACATTTCCCACTGAGAACCAGGTGGATGTAGAAAGACCTGACGGAAGGTGTGTCTTCTCCCAAAGGGTCTCTGAGAGGCCATGCTGAAGGAGAACCTTGCAAGATGAGACAGAAGGAGAACTTCCAGTCGCTGCTCAAGGCCCAGTTCCATTTTTCTGTTTGTTAAAAGCAGGCACCAGTGTCCCCAGCAACATTCACAGCCTGACCCTGGAGGGGTGAGGCCTGGCATTTGCCAGAATACCACGAGTGGTCCTTCCTTGAGGAGCCCACAATCCTCTTTTGGGAGGACACAGTACATGGTAACCTGGTGACACTCAGCACAGCGCAGACCAGGGCAAATTCAGAATCAGAGCCAGTCAGTTCATCAGGGAAGGCTGCCCGGAGGAGGAGGCGGGGCGCTTTGAGTAGGATTTGGAAGGGGAGGCCCAGCAGGGCATGGGATGGAGTGGGAGAGGAGGAGGGGCTCTTTCCCATGCTTCTGAGGCAAATGAACTGACTGTGAGGCTGTGGATGGCTTGCCTGGCCTGGCGTGAAGAGCTGAATTTGGTAACCAGGTTGAAGGGGAATAGAAGGGGCAGGTTTTGATGGCAGGCTGTTGATCTGGGTTTGCTGTGAGAGGAATTAAGGACTCCTGCAGGGTACACTGATGTGTCAGGCAGACAGCATACACGCAAAGTTGCCTTGATATTAGTGTACTCAGATTTCCATGACTTGTGTGTGTGTGTGTGTGTGTGCGCGCACGCGTGCACGCATGTGTGTAGGCACATGTACATCTAAGTGGCTGTGTGCCATGTGGCTTTGTGCCCTGGGCTCTTGTCTTTCCATCTGTGTCATTGGCAAGCAACTGTGTTTGAGCATGTTTGTGCATTTGTGTGTTTCCATGTGGTCATGTGTGGATGATACCTCCGTTGACTTTTGGATGTTTTATTTGGCTACAAGCAGCAGAGGGTAGGGTGTGTGTGTATGTATGTGTGTGTGTGTGTGTGTGTGTGCGCGCGCGTGTGTGAGTGATAGCGCGCGAGGGTTGTGTACGTGAGTGCTCGTCTGCAGAAGCAGCGGGGCCAGCGGGGAGCCCTGGCTGCTCAAACATCACCGTCTGTCTCTCTCCTTCCACTGCCTCCATCTGCCCTCATCGAGGTCGTGACAAGGAGGCACACAGCAAAGCTGCTAATGGCTACAGCCAGAGAGATCAGAAACATTGTCAGCCCCGCGCAGACTCCCCCTGCGGGGGAGAAACGGGCACAAACAGCCTAAAGGAGACAGAACCTTGCGCTCGGCCTGTTCCGCAGTCGCCCTCCACCGAGCAGGTGCAGCGCGCAGCCCTCTCTGGCACACAGGCCTTTGAGCGCAGGGTGCACACGCGCGCCCGACCTCCCGCGCCCCATCCCTGCCTGACAGCACCCCCAAAAGCCTGCTGGGTTTGGGGGCGCTGGGTCTGGAACCGCTCATTCGGATCTCGGAACCAATTGCTGGATGTCTAATTGCTCCTTTGGCGGCGGAGAGGTGTGAGTGCGGGAGGGCGTCTCCTCCTTCGCTCCTTCCCAGCCCCGCCACCTCCCGCCCGCCTTCCGGCCCGCGGCAGTTTCCGAAATCGCCCAGCGGCCGAGAATTCATTAGCGGGGGGCGGATGTAAACGCAGCGCGGTGGAACGTTTTAATTAGGCCTGAACAATAAACAAGCTAAACGAGGCGCGCAGGGCTCCCTGGCGGGCCCTCAGCCTCCTCCGCGCGGCGCGGACTCATTACGGCTGCAGCCAATTTCATGCCAGCGTCGAGCACGGGCTGGGCCCAGGGCCCGAGCCGGGACCAGGACGGAGGCCGGGGCCGAGGCCGGGTGTTGGGCCGCAGGGCGCGCCAGGGGTCTGCGGGGCGCGGGGCGGGGGCGTCCCGGGCGAGCAGGTTAACACTAGGGGCTGCGGGCTGTGCAGCCCCTCTCCACCACCCGTCTGCCTTTCCCAGTGTCCTTGAGATGAAGGTTCCTGCCCACACCAGAGCGGTTGGGTTTCTTTCTTCTGCTGGCTTTCTTTTGGGGGCTGCTCTCCCATTTCCTTCCTCCCCCGGCTCTGCGCACTCTCACTCCCCCTCCGTGCTGCAGACTCCAGCCCCCGCTCTCACCCTCGCCTCTCGCCGCTGCGGTTTCGATTTCTGCCGCAGTCTCTGTATCTCTCCCTTACGGTCTCTCCCTGCCTTCTCTGCCGTTTTTAGACATCTGCGCGGACTTTCCCCTCGAGGCCTCTCGCACCCGCCTCGGTGTGACCCCAGTCGCTGTCCACCCTCCACGTCTTCCAGCACTCGGCCAGTCTCTCTTCCCGCGCTGTCTTCTGCCTGGCTTCTTGCTTTGGCCCTTGTACCTCCCAGGGCCTAGGTGCGGCCATGACTGAGCAAATTAAAACCCAGGACTATGAGTTCTGCCCAGAATCCATCCTGCGTTAGTTCTGCCTCAGCAGCACAGGCCTTGTGCTAGAGGAGATGCAGTCATGGAACTCCTGGAAATGTAGTGGGTCTGGGTGTACAGCTCCCCAGTACTCCACACTTAGATAGGGACCTGAGTCCTAACACCATAAAGCCCTCACCCTCCCCTCCATGCATCCAAGACCCCTGCGGGGGGCGGGGGAGGAGCTTTGGGATTCTAAAACAAACTAGCACTAGGGCAGGACATCCCTCCTCTGACGTTGTCACCTTGACACTTGAATCATATGTGGAAAAGCGTGGGCACAGAATTCTACCCTGCTTGAATCCTTCCTTAGTTCCCCATTTTGCTGAGCACCGAAGGGAGGCCTAGAGGAAGGGGTACGGATGCTGCCCTGCAGGAGCTTGTGGGCTGCTCAGGAGCTGGCGGAAATTCAAGTCCTGTGACTAGTACAGGAGAATCTGGGAATGAAGCTGAAGGAGAGAGGATGGAGGAAGTCAAAGGAGAAAGTCTAGGAGGCTTCCTAGGAGATAGGGAGAATGTTATGCACTCCTTGGAGTGGGGAGCAGCAAACCCGAGAGGAGAAGCTCTCAGTAATGTGCATTTATCTTGGGATAGGGAAAGGCCAGTGTGCAGCGGGGGGAAGGCATGTGCAGGTGCACAGGTGTGTGTGTGTGTGTGTGTGTGTGTGTGTGTGTGCGCACGCGAGGCAGAGGGATAGAGGAGGCAGGTTTTGGAGGACAGGTTTGCTGGGCCACGGAAGAGACCTTGGGCTGGAACATCCTGGATGACCCCTGGGATTGGGGTGGCAGTGGAATTATGGGACAGTAACATAAAATGTCGCACCGCTGAAGCTTTACAGTGACCCTTCCTGGATGGGCGAGATGCTGGGAAGCCAGGCTGACTTCTCTGGCCCTGAGGAGTCCTTGCACAGTGAGGATGGATGAGCAGGGATTTCACGGGCTGGTGAACCACGGCTGGGTGGAGACAGCTGCTCAGGCTATGCAGTGTGGGGAGCAGGCCTCTGGGGGTCAGCAAACTGGAAAAGGGGGGCAGCTGGCCGTAGAGGTTGGGTGGGGTAGTAATAGGAGATAGAAGGCTTTGAGATCTCTTTCCTGGCTATTCTCTTTATTTTTTAATTGAATTACACATTTTCACAGTTTAAAACTTTAATAAATTACCTTTTCTAGCCTTCTGCTTTCAGAAGTGAAGATATTACTTCCCCATTTCACAGAGGTCTAGACAAGTTAACTAGCTTGACAGAGAGAGGTCTGCGGGCAGAGTATGCTGCAAGGCGGGTCAAGAGGCAGGCTACCTCCGGGACTAAACTCTCTTGTACCTCTAAGTCCCAGGCCTGGCTAGTTACCAACTCTGTGACCTGAGGCAAGTTACCTGATCTCTCTGTCATAGTTTTATTATCTATAACCTGACAATACTAGTACTTGGCTCTGTGGTTTGCTGTTAAAGATAAAGCGACGTTTATGTGCAAGAACTGTGTACAGCCGAAAAGGTTTATAAATCTAAATGTATTAGGCATGTAAAAATCAGCTATATTCTCATCTTTGATATCTTTCTAGGGTATTCTCTTCATACCTGCTGGGGACATCAGCTGTCTTCCTTCATGCCCTGTGTGCCTCTCCAGTCTCTAACATTTACTCTCAGCTTCTCTCCCTCCCTCCCTCCCTCTCTCTCTCTCTCTCTCTCTCTCTCTCTCTCTCTATATATATATATATATATATATATATATAGTGGTACTGGGGATGGAATGGGGATGGAACCCAGGGGCACTCTACCACTGAACTACATTCCCAGCCCTTTTTATTTTTAAATTTTGGCTCTTGCCAAATTGCCCAGGCTGGCCTAGGACTTGTGTGATCCTCCTGCCTCAGCTTCCTGAATAACTGGGACTACAGGTGTGGGTACTATGCCCAGCCACACTTTCAGTCTCCTGTTTTCACACTCTTTTCCTTTTGTCCCCTCATACCTTTAAAGGATCTACTTACATTTGATCAACTCAAATGTTTTCTTTTTTCCTCCCTCTGCTTCAATTCCTTGTCTTGGGCATCTCCTTTGTCACATCCCAGAGGGCGGCGTTATCCTGTGTTCTGCTGCTGTTGGACTCCTACACTCTCTCCAGGACTTCGTTCACCGAGTGACTGCAAACAGTGGACACTGCTAAGTGCAGAGAGGTTGAGATAAAAACAGGAGAGGGAGGGTTTGGGGGAGCTGGCCCCAAGCTATGCGTCTGTTTGCCAGGGAGCTAAGTGTTAAGGAGGTATTTTGCTAATGTTTACAGAGACTGTTTTGCCCCATCAGGGGGAGGCTGGTCCCCTAGGAAAAGAACAGCACTAAAGAAAGTTTTCTTTTCCTGTTTGAAGTGTGTGTGCGTGTGTGTGTGTGTGTGTGTGCGCGCGCGCGCGCGTATGATGGAGAATGTGAGTTGGAGATTCTGTCACATTTTTCATTTGTGTTTAGCAACTCTAACTCTAAGGAAATCCTTTATAAAGTCGACCCTAAATTTCTTTTGCTGAAATTAAGCTCATGTCTTTAGTGGAGGTATTATCTAAAATCCAGGATCTGGTTCTGTCTTTTATAAAAGATGTGTGTGTGTGTGTGTGTGTGTGTGTGTGTGTGTGTGTGTGTGTAGGAGGGGGAAGTAAACGGTAGAACTCAGAGGGAAAATGTAGTGACGCAGGTCCTGGCTTTAATTATAAATAAGCCCCGAACAGTCTGAACTTTGTTAACCTTCTGAATGTCCACTTAGGGGGTAGCTTTTGCACCCTTCTCTGCAGAGTGTCTGTGGAGGGTTGCTTCAGCATCCTCGCTCCCCAGCCCAGCCTTTGGCTGCACACCATTTCTTCTGCCTACAGGAGGCGCTGTAAATTGGCTTGCCCAGGGAAACAGGCTATTCCCTACCTATTCAGTCTAGGTGTCTCACTGGCTTATTATTTTTCCCAAGACCCTCTGGTTCCTTCTCTCCAAACCCTATATGCTCTCCCCAGCACCACTTTTTTTTTGGTAACATGCTTAGCTGTTTGGGAGGGAGGGAAACCCCTTCTCCTAAGTGTCTTACTAATTGCAAACAGAGAAAGCCTGTCTGTGAAGTTAGCTTGCCCCAGCTCCCCGGCCTGGTGGAGAGAGCCAGGAGCTGGGGGATTTGAAGTGCAATTTCCTGTACCTTTTTCATTTCCTGCTGGGGGTTGTGGAGCGCAATAAGCAAGGTGGGTGGCAGTGGCCACGCCGGGGCAGGTGGGGGATGGGCCGGGAGGCTTCCCTCCCTGCATCTTCTGCCATCTCCCCTTCTCCAGGTCTCCAGGAGTTTTACCTCCCCGAGGTAAGGAAGCTGAGTAGAGGACCGGGAGGCGATCCAGATACAATCTTAGAATAACAGATAAGGGGGCAGGAAGGCACCTTAGAAAGCAGTTGGACCCCCTCAGGTTTCAGATGAGGAAACAAGCCGCGGAGAGGGCACATCACCTGCGGGAGGCCATTTGTCTATGACTCCCCGGGCCGTGCTCATCCCTCAGCCGGAGGGCGGGCTGTGACCGGTGAATGATGTGTGGCCCCGGGGGTAGGAATGAGGATGAGACTGGAGGAGGTGGGATAAGGACTAGGGGAGAGGAAGAGGTGTCCGGTCATCCGGGGCCCCAGGTCCTGACGTATTCACCCTCCGCTGAGTTGTACGGAAGAGCAAAGCAAACCCTTACTTAGGCGGGGCTCTTTTGAGCTCGCTCAGGATAAAAAGGAGGGGAGAGGGAGAGCCAGGCACTGTGGCCCTTGGACGCTGTTAGCCCTGCATCTCAGCCTTTGCGCAGTCAGAAGTGGAGGAGGTGGGGGAGGGGGCAGGGCAAAGGACAAAGGAGCCAATTATTGAGTGAGTGGATTAATTGATTAATTGTCCAGAAGCTTCCAGTGCTCCCCCAACAATGACATCCCTTCCCCCGATCCCAGTCAGGCATGGCCTCTGTTGGCCTGGATTATTAATTAGGGCTTGAAGTCATTTAACGATGATTTCATTATCGACGTGCTGTCTGTCTCGGACTCAGCCTGGTTGCCAGGGCGACTCTGATCGATTGCCTTCCTGTCTCCTGGGCGTCACCGGCTCCTGCCTCTCCGAACCTGTTTGCCTGTGAGCACTCCCTAGCGGTCTGCTCTGGTATTGCAGAGCTTTCCCGTTTCCTGCGTTAGTGACCCAGCCAAGAAGAGATGTAGAGACGCCTTGGAAGAGCCTTCAGCTTGCCTGGAGCCTGGGCTACCAACTGCGTCCCTATTCCAGATGTGCTGACTTACAGTTGTTAGGACCCCGGTGACTGGGTCCTCCTTGGCCCCGTACCCTGGTGACTTTCCATTCCTACCCCTTTGGGATGGGTGTAAGAAGAGGTAGGTACCCCAAGTTGTTGCCCTGAAGCTGGGGGCCCCAACCAGCTGTGATAAAGTTCTCTCTGCTAGTAAGGAGACTCCTGAGTTCTAGCTGTAACCCAACATCTGGCCTCGTGGATTTGAATGTGGCTTGCTGGGAAGATGGGGGTGAATGCTCTTTAGACTGCCAGAGTTAACACTCTTAGGGGTGTCCCTGGCCCTGAGAAGAACTGGGAGCATTAGTATTCATAGAGCTCGGCTGCTTCCTCAGCCCCAAGAAAGCCTAGGGGAAAGGCAGAGTCCACATGGCCATGTCCAATCACAGGTGTTAAAAACTTGCTTCACTATAGGTTCCTTAAAGCCTAGGTCCTTGCCAGACACACTGGCCTCAAGGTCTCTATTCTGGGCCCCACTTTCTTCTCTTGTGGGTTTCATGTGTCTATTTATGGGAACCTCTTACTGAGGGTTTCTTGAAGGCATTGATCAAGACTTCTCAGAAGGCCTCTCAATGGCTGACCCCAGAGTAATAGGCTGTCCCTGGTTTCTTATTTTGTGACACTTTACATGCTGCTTAAGATTTCACATGCAGACATCTCCCCAGTCCTTGACACTCTGCACTCTCCTATCCGTGATTCCCAGCCAAATTCTGTCCCCAGCCCTCTCCTGACAGCTCACACCCCGCTTCCTGGTCCATCTCTGCTTCTCTTTCTCCTTTGCCCCATGTTATCTTGCCCAGGTCGCGCTAGGCTACATCTGCTCAGAAATTTAGGGCTGGGCTCAGCCCTGCCTTGATCGCTGCCTCTGGGGAGAGGCAGGCAGGTCAGGTTGCCACCTCCGGGCGGGGGTCTCTGAGTCCCCCCGCTCCAGGTTGGTGCTAGGGGGGCCACCTCGGGGGTGGCTACAGCGGCAGCTTTGCCCCATCAGCTTTCTGGGCACATCCACCAGCGAGCAGCACCTGAGAGGAGACCGGCTCAGCAGCGAGCTGAGTGAGATTGAAGAGGATCATAAAGAAAATATATATCCCCCTCCCTGGCCTCGCTCCCTCCTCCGCTCCACACCAGCCTCCTTCCCTTTGTCTCGCTCCCGCCCCCCTTCACCGCAACCCTGTTTTCTTTGTTCCTTCTTTGCCTCTGTCACCTTCATCTTTGTTAGGCAAGTCTGACTGGGGTCTGTCTGTCTGTCTCTTGGACTCCAAATGTGTTTTGGTCCGAGTTTTTCTAGGACTCTGCCTCCCCTCCCTCCCTCCCTCCTTCCCCGCGGTCTCTGAGGGTCTCTCCTACCATCACATCTTTCTGAGTCTCACTGTAGGTGCTGTTTCCTCTCCATCTCCATCTCCTCCTCAGCCTTTGCTGCCTCCTCCATCCCTTGCCTTCCCTTTGTCTCTCTGCTCTGTTTCTCTTAACCTCTACCCCTGTCTCTGGTTCGCACCCTTGTCTGCCTCTTGTCACCCAGCTCCCACCCCTCAGGCTTCGGATACTCCACGTGAAATCACCTGGATGGGCTCCAATTGTCAGCCCCCCCCACTCTGTACCCCCTCTCCCTGAGAGATTTATGGCCCCAACTCTGTCTCCTCTGCATTTTCCCAGCCCCAGGCCAGTTCTTTTCATTACCTGGTGATTATCTGGGGCCCCTGGCATTTCCCCCCAGTCTCCCACCCTCTACCCAGCAGGCAGCGAGCAGAGCAGGGAGAAAGCGAAGGAATTGCTCTTGGGCCCAGATGCAAGGACGCGCAGACCCTCCCCCTGTGCCCATCCCCCTTCCCTTGGAGCGGTGCACATCTGGGAAAATCCCAGCTTGGGGTAAGGGAAGACAGCCTAGGACTGCTGGAACAGACATAAATCAAACACCCAGATGCCCCTCCCTCTGTTCTGTCCTTGCAGCCACCCTTCCAATGCCTGCCTGTCTTCTGTGCCTCTGGGAGCTTTCACCCTGTCATCCAGAGTGGGGCCAGTCAGCCACTGCCCTGCGTAGCGTCTTGCACCAAGGAGGTGCTCAGTTAATGGCCTTGGTCTGTGTCTAACAGAGAAGTGGGAGGGCAGGGTCACTATGATTTTTAGGCTTTCCTAGTTGGAGGGGCCTTTGAGTGCTGAAGTGATTTTTTCTGCTCTAAATTCAATCCTCTTTAGCATAGACTGAAAGTCTCCAGGGTCCCACCTCTACTCTCCTCCCTTCCTTCCCACCTCCACTCCTGTCTTTCTAGCACCCAATTTAGGGTTAAGGATTAGCAGCACTGTGCATGAAAGGCAACAGGGCCTCTTTTTCTTAGCTTCTGTTGAGCTACTGTTTGAAGATTAACACTCAGGGAAGGAGATACCTTCAAATGGTCTTACGTTTCAGGGTCTTGGAAGCCTTACTTTTTGAATGTCCTGCATTCTAGTCAGCAGGAAGTTTCTGGACAGGGACAATATCTTTTTCATCTTGATTTCCTCTACTGCAGTGCTCAGTGCATATTCCCATAGCTTATGGTGTGAATGCTGAATGACTGCCTTGGACATCAGCACAGTGATGCCTAAGCCATTTCTCTTCTAGTTGTATCTCTGGGCTGGTGGGAAGCATCAGTAAGAGGAAGGAGAAGTGGAAGGGACAGGGGAAGGGTGATGTTGGTAGAGGAACCTACTGGAAACATTTTGGGGAAGATAAACAGGCTGGGTGCTTCTGTCTTTGTGTAAAGGGCATTTGAGTGGAGTTTTAAAACAATTTGGTTTGGGGACTGGCTGGCCAATTGTCACCAGCAAAGCTCCACCAGCCAATCAGGTGCTCCTGGGGCTCCTTTGGAACTTCTACTTATTTCTAACCTACTTCCTGCCATCAGTCTCCAACGGAGCTCCATGTAAGCACCCGTTCTACCTTCTCACTCAAGTAGGGCCCAATACTTCCCCACTGTATGTCTCCAACTTTCCTCCTTGACACTTTCCCTCCTATTCCTCAAGGCACATGTCCAAAGAGAGCAGCCATTTTGCTCAGATCTTCCTCCTCTGACATAGAAAACACCATGGGTGAGTGAGTGATTTCTCGTGCTTATGAAGTTGGTAAGGGACCTGAGTTAGGGCATGGGAGGAGGAGGGCCTGGTGTAGTGCTGGTAGTAGAGCTTCTGAGGGATTTGAACAGAATATCCCTTGGTCCTGGGGTGCTGCTCTAGATCGGAGTGCAGATTAAAGGTCTGTGGGCTTAGGGAGGGCTGCTAGGTTTGCTGGAGCCAGAGTGCTTTGGAGCCTGTTACCCATTTGACTCCAAACCTGAAACCTGCTGATCTGCCCTTATTTTTTCCTATGGAGTCTTGCTATTCAGCCTTGGTTCTGTCTCTTTCCAAGCAAACTGGGTCTTGGGAAGATCTTGGTTAGGGAGGTTATTCCTTACCCTTTCTGCTCTAGTGTGTTTCCCCCTTTTTCTTGTGGTTTCCTCCTTGGTCTTTCCTTTCTAGCCTGGTGCAAAGCTTGCTTTATTCATTTTAAGTCCTTTGCCTGAATGAGTTCCCCACCTGGGTCTACTGCCTCTTGCAGAATATCAGTCCCAGTTTGATAGGAGGTCCACAGTAATGCAAGGGGAATTTGAAGATCTTTTCCCCTGGTATTTAAGACGGTTGATATGCATTTTCACAGTTGCTTAAGGTAGTTTTCCTACCTTTCTTAAGTAACACATAGAGAGCAGTGGGATTATAGGCTTGGTAAGGCTGTGGGAAGTAAGATTATTAAGTTCCACTGGGTTGACTTGCCTAATGGCCTTTAAAATGCTGTATTAGACCTTATCTCAGGTCCTAACTATATCACAGATGAGAGCTAGACACCTGTAATGCCAGCACTCAGGAGGCTGAGGCAGGAGGATCACCTGGAGATAGAGGTGAGCCTGAAATCTATAGTACAGCCATGTTTCAACAAACCAACAAATGAAATATGAAAATAAATAAATGAAAGCAGCTGGTAATGCATCTCAGTGGTGGAGCACTCCTGGGTTCAATTCCCAGTTTTAAAACAAACACAGAAACAAACAAACCAAACAAACAACAAAAAATAAAAACCTAACTACATCACAAATAAGCCAGTGCTAAGTAAATCTTGAAACTCAATGATTCCATTCTTTCCCCGTGAATGTGTCAATTTTATGTACATGATAGGCATATTTATTGATTGACGAAGGCTTGGAGGAGAAACCTCAAATAGTACTGGGGCCCGGGGTCTCCAGGTGGCAGTTGGTTGCTATGACAAGACATACTTCATTTTATGAATTCATCTTTTTTTTTTTTTTTTTTTTTTGCAGTACTGGGGATTGAACTCAGGACCTTGCGCTTGCCAGGCAGGCACTTATTCCACTGAGCTATATCCCCAGCCCTACAAGACATACTTCAAATTCTTTAATTTCCACGGCTGTTGGAGTTCTAAATTACTTTCCACTCTACACTCATATACAGTTTGTGCAACACCGGAAGCCCAGACAACACCTATTTTGCCTGACACCTGCTTTATTGTCTATATGTGGCAAGGGTTTAATTCTAGGTTGACTTTCTCTTCCTCTCCAGCAGGTCTTGGGAGGCTTCTCGCCATTATCAGTTTAACACCTGGTGCATGCTTCTAGAAGAGAGAGTGTTTTAACCTTGGTTTCAGCAAAATCATGTGGCAGTCCTAGTTTCCTTAAAAATTATATATACCCTGTCTGTTCATAGCAATGGTTTTTGATTCTTTTTTGTTTATAGTTTTTCTTTTATTATCAAAGGAGGCACAAGGCAGACTGGGGCTTAGAAAGAACTGGGAAAGGAAGATAAGGAGGATCCCCTGAAAGGTGTCATGCCACAGCCATTGGTTGTAGATCACGCAGCCTGAGGTAGCAGAGAGGCCGGTGGGCCTTGGAGAAGTCATACTGAGCTATACTTGGATAAGAACTCAGGACTGTGGGAATGATACAACCTTCTTTTCATCCATATGATCTGGTGTTTTTCCTACAACAAAACAAAGCAAATTAACTTTCCAAGGGAGATGGTGGGGATAGGGAATGGCTGTATGGGGCTGTGAGGGCAACTGAGCAAAGTCTGGTGAGACGCAGAAGAAAGGGCCATAGTCTCTGATCACTCATAACTACTGCTCTCAAAGTGGGGACAGGATCTGGTGACAGATGGGACTCCTAGATGGATTTCTACATTCCATGCTTAAATGAAAATGAAGGCGTTTGGGGGAAGGAACAGAACCAAGGCTGTTTCTTGCAAAAAGTGAGCAGAGTCAAAGCTCACTGTAGACCAACGGGCATATTGTGTTACAGTTGTAGATTGGAAAGTGAGGCAGATAGGCAGGTTTGTTTACCTCTACTGCTTTTTCCTAAGTTTTTTGAGGAGTTTTGGATTGATAAAATGCTGGGCTGAGAACAGGGGTGTAGGGAATCACAAAAGAATCAATCTCTATTGTTGACATCAAAGGATCACATCCCCTTTCTAATCCTTTCATCTCTCACACCCTTTCTGGATTTTCCTAGTTCTCCTGATTCCTGTTCAGAAAATCTAATTCTGACTCTTCTCAGCAGTTCATCTACTTTCGGAAGTGCTCTAGAAATAGAAGCCTAGGCTGTTCTGAGTTTTCAAGAAGACCATCTATTTTTGGTGTGATAGAAATGTTAAGAATTTCCAAACTTACCAAAAAAAAAAAAAAAAAGAATCTCCAAACTTGAATTCCTGCTAAAACTAAACTAAACCTGTGAATGTGCTAAATTGTGAATGAAGAAATTTGGATTTGACTATTCTCTCTACAATTATCCCAGAGAAACTTAGAAAATCCAGCTTGTTGTCAGCCATCCTAGAATGACCCTAGATAACAGGGATGATACATAACCTGGTGAATCTGTAGTCTTCGCACAAGGCAGGGATGCCATACATACGGAGGGAAGGAAGCAAACACTGCTTTGGTCTACTGAGATGAATCTTGGCTGCTATCTGGGTATATTTTGTCTAAGTCATTTTAGTGTCCGCCCAGTCCAATTAGAGTGTTTTGGCCTACACTGGAACGGGTTTTCACCAACTTGCAATTCAATCTCTGCCGGGCTCGAATGGGATTTTGGTGTGATGCTGGGGTTGAAGGTGGGTATATGAGTTGTGGGAAGTGCCCATGTTTCCTCCTGGCATTTCTAATGAGCTGGCAGTCTGGAGGTTGCCATAACTTTTGAATTGGAGACTTGGTTGCAGTTAGTAATACTTAGTGGCAGAATTATGATTTCTAGCCTAAGTGGGAGAACATAAACAGTTTCTACCCTGAGCAGTTTTTATTTCAGACTGGGAGACAAAGTATTCTCCCAAGGAATGCGAAATGCAGTGCAAAGTAAGTTCATAGGTAGGGGAAGATGTCTGGTAAGCAGTCAGTTTGGTAGGGTCATTCTTAGAAGACCCCTGGGAGATAAGCTTGGATATTTATTTTCTTTAGTGTGAACTGAATTTGGTTCCTTTAGCCTTCTGGCTTTCAAGGAGGCTATCTGAGCTTTACTTCTGTCTCCCCTGGGCGAGCTAACACACTTATTACTATTGAAATGGTTTCCTTCTGATTCTTTTCCTTTTCTACACATAGCAAGACAAAGAATCATTATGTTTTAGAGTCTAGATCTGTATTAGCATCTGTAACAAATGTTTGACTGGATCTGAACGGCTGGGCCAACAGGATTTACAGGTTTAAAGTTTGTGTGGTATTTATTCTGTTCTCTTTTGTTTGGTGGGCGGCATGGAGGGAAGGAAGAGCCAAGTGAGCTTCTGGTGGTTGGATCATAGCCCAAGCTCCACATCACCATGAAGGTGTTGCCTGAACTGATGCTTCCCAGAGAAGCAGTTAGATAAAATGCTCTTATGAGGCAGTTCCTCCCACTTCCATGCAGCTTTCTCAGGCTGGCCTGAGGTGCGTGAGAGATTCTCCCTAATCTGGCAACACTGGAAAATGAAGCCCCGACCAGTCATGTCTGCTGTCCATTGTGACATTTTCTGGAACCTTGAAATGTCCTTGACTCCGATGCAGTTACCTTCCTGTTCATTTCTGACTTGGAACTATCCATCATTTAGATACCTTTTGCTTATTTTAAATATTTTAATGGTACACACTACATTTACAACGTATTAGTTTTTGTGGCACTTTCCTACATGCATTTAACATATTTTGCTCATATCTTCCCTCCCTCATCCCTTTTCTCTTGGGCCCTAGTCTCCCTTCTACTGTCGTGTCGTCTTTTTTTTTTTCCATCCTGAATCCTACCTATTCGAGAAAAACACATGGAACATCTTTCCGAGTCTGCCTTAGTATACCTAACGTGGTAATCTCCATTTCTATCCATTCTTTTACTTATTCTGAGGGGCAAGGAAGTATCCATGAAATGCCCTTCATCCTAAGGGCCAAGAGAGGAGAATTCTCTATTTGCCTCCATTTATTTTAGTGTATGTATAAAATGTGTATGGTGATTTTGTTGTGATGGTGGCAATATTAATGATTGAGGGGGGTGTTGATGTAATTTAATTCCTTCCTCAAGATAATGATTTTCCAAAGAGAATTTTCTAGTTTGAAATTTACTTTTTTAGTCATTGATACTTTTTTTTTTGTCTGGTTGAGATAGAGTCTCACTATGCAGTTCAGGTTGGCCTTGAGCTCACTTTGTAGCCAAGGCTGGTCTTGAACTTGCAATGATCCTCCTGCCTCAGCCTCCTGAGTGCTGGGATTACAGATGTGCTTCACCATTCCTGGCTCTACTTATTTTAAACATGATTGTTTTCAGTGCTGGGAATCAAAGTCAGGGCTTTATGCATGTGAAATATTAATTTTTAAATAGTTTGAGCCTAGCATTTTTATGTCTTAGAAACTTTTAGTGTTATCTGCTTGAGAAAAACACTGAAACATACGAGGCTCAGATTGTCCAGTTTTTCTCTGTAGACACATCCCAGATTAAATGAATTATTCTGTGAATGTATTGGGGATGATATGGGAATATAGAAGATTCTCTTCTCTAGGAATTTATAATAGAAAGGTAGTTCATTGGTTCTTCCCTATCCTTCCAAAGCAGATAACATCCTGTTCTAAACAATATTTAAGGATTTAACTGTGGGCAACTCCTCCTTCTTATACACTTAAATTTAGTTATTTCACAGTATCATATTGATTAATGCTAAAGCATTAGGTGACTTATTTTTCTAAATTAAATAAAGCAATGAAAGAAATGAAACTCTGGGGCTGGGGGTATAGCTCAGTGGCATAAGCGCTTGCCTGGCAAGCGCAAGGTCCTGAGTTCGATCCCCGGTACCAGAAAAAAAAAAAAAAAAGAAATGAAACTCTGTGTTGGCAATTCAGTCATTGGACGTATAGATGATGGCATTGGAAATGCAATATTATAAGTTTGGATTTCACAGAGCAGGAAGTTGCAAGTCTGGTTGGGAGAAGTGTGTGTGTGTGTGTGTGTGTGTGTGTGTGTGCGTGTGTGTGTGTGTAAAGCCTTGAGGAAAGTGTCATTTTCCAGAAGGAGGGTAGAGGGCGCTCACACTTCAGTTATCTGCTGCAATGCAGCAATCTGGATGTTGTGATTTAGAGCATAAGGCGGCTTCCAGGGAGGGCAGGCTGCACTTTCTGATGGCAGCTAGGGCAAATCTGAGTGGGCTCAGAGAGCATCTCATTGCTTACAGTCACCGATTTTAGAGGCCAAGAGGGTGGTTCAGTGACTACAGCAGGAGGCCAGATGATATCCACAAACCACAGGAACCTTCCACACTGACTTCCAGTGGGAACAAGGTGCTAAGCGTCTGTTTCGTGTTGATCACATTGAGATCTGGGCTGGCATGATGAACCTCAGATATCTGAAGCCAATGATTTTTAGTTAAGGTTTTTTAGGTTTGATACAAATTTGCATGCAATATACCTGAATAAAAGCATAGCCTTAGAGGATGCTTTTGCCGAGTTATTTTTCTGAAGTCATAGCTGGGGCATTCTTCCTTCTGAAATTTGAATGGAAAGATAATTTTTTTTATCTCATCTGTGGATTGTCCTACACTAGTGGCATGTTCACAGTACCTTTATCTTGAGCCCATGGTCATTAATAAATCTTTAAAACAAGAGAAGGTCTCAACATAGAAGGCTGGGAGGTCAGTGCTGATGCCTGCTGTCCCTTAGTGTTTATTTCCATGAAAGATTAATGAGCACAAGAATGACGCAGATCTTGTGCGCTCACAGCTGGGCATAGACATGAGACACAGTATGAGATACTGTCATGCATTTTTTTATGTTCTGGTAAGTCAGGTCTCTGATTGCTTAAAACAACCAACCAGAATGATCCACCTCATGTAGCTCAAGTCTTTTCCCCCAACATCACTGACTTTTTAGCTCTGAAATGGGGTTAATCATGTTTTAGAGAGACTGACAGCTGACATTTCTTGGGGAATGTGTTCTTCTGGGTGAGGACTAAGACGGAGAACGCTATTCTGTGGTCAACATTCCCGCCAGTCTCCTCCTGATTGACAGCCAAGTCTGAAGAGCAAATGGCTGAGTGAATTAAGAAGCTTAAAGATGTTCTGTTAAACCATCCTCATTAAACTGGCACCGTCTGCCTTCCTACTTTCCTTTGTCCAAGTTGTGGCTGTTTTTTGTGACAGATGTTTCCTAGTGGTGTATGCTGGCAGCATCTGGAAGCCTTGGGTAGCTGCTGAGGTTTGAGCGGGCCAAATCTGGAGGTATTTAGGTTGTCAGAGAAATTACAACCATTTTCCTGCCATTGGGCTATCATTTAAAAAAATGGCTGCTCCTCATCCCTCTGACTTTGTTTGGCCATTGAAAATCAATGTTTCATTTCCTCCTCTAGCGTTTCCTAACCTTCACTGAAGATTTTTTTTCCTAAAATAATGATTAGAAAAGATTTGGAATAGATTGATGGGGGCCCAGGAAGTTACTTGTACTTGGGGTCAGCAGATTTGTTATCCTGTATTTCCACTAAAAAAATCAAGCCAAGAAGAAAAGGTAGAATGAAATCACAAGCAAAGAAATTATAATTAGACTTGTACTCACGTCTGGGAACTACTGGAATACTGTAAGAGTGCTTCAGAATCTCCTTTCTTGGCGTCTAAAATGAATTGTCTGGAGACATTTTGGCACTACATTTGATTAGAGCTTTTGTAGGAAACGGTTCAGATGGAACTTTTAGGTTATGTGATCTCCATATTTCTAGCCCTAAGTTATCAGTATTTATTTGGGAGGCAGAGAAGGGCACTGGTCATGGGTGACCTGGGAACAGGGTAGAACCTAGTTCAAATATTCCTTCACAGCCTGACCCTTGGATTTCTTTATTCTTAGAGGAAGCAAGTGGTAGACAGAATACCGGCTTTTGAAGTTACAAAGCACCAAGTTCAAATTTCCGCTCTTGTTTCTACTGAGAAAATTATTTAGCCTTTAGAAATCTGTGAAAGGCAATAATACTTCTGATGATAACATAACCAATACTCATCTCATTGGCTTGTTGCTATGGCTGGGATAGGATTTGAGTGTGTCCCCCAAGGGGCCACAGGATAAAATTTAATCTCTACTGTGAATTATTAAGACAGTGGAAACTTAATCTACCATATTCAGAGGTGGGGCTTTGGGAGGGGATTAAGGTTGGATAAGATCACCAGAGTGGAGCCGAGTGGTTGAAAACTAGTAGCTTTGTCAGAGGGAGAGAGACAACAAGAGAACACGCAAGCTCCCTGTCACTTGCCCACGTGATGCCCTGTGGCATCCTGGGCTCTGCCAGTAAGTAGGCCGGCACTGCAGCCAGCACTGTTCTGTTTGGGCTTTCACTTTCCAGAGTTGTGAGCTAAGTAAACCTCTTTTCTTTATAAGGTTAACCTGCCTCAGGTATCTCATTATCAGTAACAAATGGACTAATATAATCGTTATAGGGGTTAAATGAAATAACGTATGCATGTTGCTTGCAGCTCAGCAAATTCTGGTCCCCGTGTACCCTGTACCCCCTGTATCTGTAATTCTTCTACAGACACTTGGGACCCTTACTTGCGGTTCTCATTTATGTCTTCCTCCAGCACTACACATCTCCCCCATGCTTCTTAGTGTTCAAGTCTAGGGCCCTGATTTATTAATTTGTGTCAATCATACAAAATGACAATAACATTATGTACTTTTTATAACCGTACTAACATGAGCCAAGGTTGTGGTTTCTTTCCAGGCATTTTTACTTGCTGACAATTTTGGTTGTAAATCAAAGACAAAGGAGTTCTCTTGTTCCACCTACCCCTCTGATCTGAAGTTTCTAATTTGGGGCTAGATCACTCTGGGTAGGATTTCATTCCAACCAAATCATGGTGGAAAACTTGTGTGTAATAATCATCCAGGGAAGGAAACTTCATTCCTTTTATTATGGAACATTCCTAATCTTTCAGTTTGAAAACTATCAAGCCTACAGAAAAGTCACCAGAATAGTATACATAATTTCTACCTATTTATCTTTTACCAGAAGGCCGGGCGTGGTAGTGTGCACCTGTAATCCCATCACTCAGAGGCTGAGGTAGGAGGATTGTTATGAGTTCTAGACCAGCCTGGGCTACAAAGTGAGCTCAAGGCCAGTCTGAACGGTATAGCAAGACCCTATCTCAAAAAGACACAAAAAAATTCTTTCACCAGAACCAACCAATTGTCAATATTTTGACACATTTACATGCTTTTTCTCATGTGTGTATTTTATAGTCCATATGCAATTTTACTAATTATACAATTTAAAAAAATTTTTTTGAATTTTTTTCCAGTGCTCGGTATTGAACCCAGGGCCTTAGTGCTTGGTAGGCAAGTATTCTACCACTGAGCTACATCCCCAGCTTACAATAATATTTTTAATAGCAAAATATTTTTTGCTAGCCTAGGTACAGTCCAAGATTACACATTGCATTTGGTTATCATATATCTGTATTATCCACTAAGCTAGAGTAGTTCCTTAGCCTGTTCACGATATCCACAAATTTGAAGAGCACAGGTGAGCTGTATAGTCAGGGTATAGATTGCTGAGTCTGCGTTTGACTGATTATTTTCATATCAAATTCAAGTTGTGCACTTTTGACTATTATATCAAGGACATTTTAAAAGACTGTCATGGCTGGAGATGTAGCTCAGTGTTAGAATTCTTGCCTTGCATGCAGGGCCACACACACATACACACACACACAATAATAATAATAATAATAAAAGACTGTGAGTTCCATGTAGGTAGGAACAATATCTTTTCCTTCCCTGTCGCGCTCCACGCACAATGGCTGGCATATGTAGGTACTTACTATTTATTGAATGAATTAATGACCTAACACTTTGTCACTTAATCCATTATTTTTCTACCCAAGGAGAAGAACAATGTTTTGTTATCCTAGTCCCATGTTTACTATAAATCTTTGGGCATTAAAGGGTAACTCAACTCCCTTCATGAGACCACAGAGAAGGGACTATGTGGTGGGGGTGCTTATGTGCGGGGTGCTGTGAGTCTCTACGTATCCCACGGGGTGGTGGTGGTCACACCGCGTAGAGACAGGAAGATGAATAAGGTGATCCTGTGATAGAACATGGAACAGCACAGAGGTCCTGGGAGTACATGGTTTGTTTTCTTGCTGAGAGAAATTAGTCATTTAGGTTTCTAAATTTTACCATATTTCCCTCCCCTAGCCCCCAGTTGAATCCTAAGATTGCCATAGTGAAAACTGATTTCTGTCCTTCCTCCTTTTCCAGAGGGGACA
The DNA here is from genome assembly GCA_004027595.1 of Dinomys branickii. NCBI lineage: Eukaryota > Metazoa > Chordata > Mammalia > Rodentia > Dinomyidae > Dinomys > Dinomys branickii. The sequence continues at coordinate 32,223 of PVLD010014443.1, read as the reverse complement.
ACCCCATAATTCTCCTCCTCTCTACCGTCCCTCTCCCTCCCACCACCACACACAAGTGTGTATTTTCTAACATTTATAAACGGTGGTTGGGCGGCCATTCTCTCCAGATTATTTATTGTTGAGAAAATCTATAACTCCTTGAACTTCTCATTTTGATGTAGAAGCTTTCATCCCTGTCGCCTGGGGGAAGTGAGGTTATGAGAGGTACTCTCTGCCTCTCAAAAATGTGTTTTCAGCCTTCCCTTTGGGGCCCTTTCTCTCCCTAGCTCTGATCATCTCAGACATTTCTGACAGTCCTTCCTGAGGCATCTGGGGCTTGGGACTGAATTCATCTATTTAATTTTGCAAGGCTTGTGAGTGCCTGATTCACTCTGCTCCTGCCCCTTTTCCGAGAGCCTGCCTACCCCTATCTTTGCAGCCTTTAATTTCACCAGTTTCTGGGGAAGAAAATCCCAGCTGTTTATCTCCATATCAGCTGTTTGTTATGCCCAATAAAAGGAGGATCAACCCAAAATAAGGTACGATACAAAGATTACTTTCGTCTGATCTGTGAGTGAATGAATCTTGGCTAAAAATCATCCATAAAGTGAACAACTTTGATAAACGTAATCCATCACATCAATTTCCCATGGGTGGGGGATATGGCATCTCTGTTTTGGTATCTAGAGAGGGAAGCAGGTGGGAGAACGCGCCAGCTTATTTCACTCTCATTCTGTTGTCAGAATCACTGGACATCCTATGAGCACTCTACAGAGTGCTCATAGGATGTCTTTAAACTCTGGAGTTTAAACTGTGTCTTTAAACTGTGTCTTTAAACTCTGGAGCAGGCCTTGTGTTTAGTTTGGGAACCACATACTTAATTCAAAGAACATGAAAATTAGTGACTCTCATAATGAACTTAGTACTTTATCTAGGGTTCCCATGATGCCCCAAATAAAAGTTGAATTTTTTTTTTTTTGAGACAGGGTTTCACTATGTAGTGCAGGGTGGCCTTGAACTCCCTTATGTAGCCCAGGATGACCTTGAGCTCACGGTGATCCTTCTGCCTAAGCCTTCCAATTGCTGGGATTATAGGCATATGCCATCATACCCAGCAAAAGCGGAAGTCTTTACAGTGACTGCAAGGTCCTACACAAATGGTCTGGTCTTCTGATTTGACCTTGACCTTATGGTCTATTATTCCTCCTTCTCTTACTCTGTGCCAGTCCAAAATGACCTGGTACCACTCATGCCCACTGGGATGACTATGATTAAAAAGAAAATGGCAAATGTTGATGAGGATGTAGAGGAATAGGAATGCTCCTATACTCCTGGTGGAAAAGTACAGTGGTAGAGCTACTGTGGAAAACAGCATGGAGATTTCTCAGAAAAAATTAAACATAGACTTGCCAGATGAATTCCACTTCTGGTCATACGCTCAAAAGAAACAAAAGCAGGGACTTCAAAAGATATTATAAACCCACGTTCATAGCAACAGAATTTACGATACCCCAAAGATGGAAACACCCCAAGTGTCTATCGGTGGATGAATGAGTTAAAAAAGTGATATATGTCTAGAAGATGGAATATTATTCAGCCTTAAAAGGAAGGAAATTCTGATACATGCTACAACATGAATGAACCTTGAGGACATTATGCTAAGTGAAATAAGCCAGTCACAGAAGGACACACGTTATACCAGGTACCTAGGATAGTCAAATTCATAAAGGCAGGAGGTAGGGTGGTGGTTTTTGAGTGCTGGGGAAGGAAAGCGTGGGGAACGTGATAGCAGTTACAGGATTTGAGTTGAGAGAAGCTGCAAAGTTCTGGCTGTGGATGGTGGTAATGGTTGAACAACCATGTGAGTATACTTAATGCCACACTTGAAAACAGTTAAAATAAATTTTATGCAACATATATTTTATTACACTAAAACACATGCACACACACGCGTGCGCGCGCACACACACACGCACACGTGCACACACCAGAGTCTTTACACTTGCTCTTCTTAGGGATCTGCGTGTGCCCGCACCTGCTCCTGGCGTTGGGGAAATGCCGTCTTCTCTGTGAGGTCTCCTCAGACGACCCACTTTAAAATCTCACCTCCCACCCTGAGCACATCCTGACCTCTTCCTGCTTTACTTTTGCCTGCAGTCCAGGTCACAGTCTACACAATGTATATTCTCATTCCTTATTTGTTTAGGTTCTATTTCCTCCCACTGAAATGAGGATAGCTTGAGCGGAGGGACTTTTTTGGGTGTGTGTTTGTTTTTCATTGCTGTATGCCCCATGCTGAGTGGTTGGGGGCCAGTAAATATTTACTAAATGAATGAATGAGTGACTGTGATGAGCCACAGACTTCTAGAGAAGGTGCACATAGAAAGAGAAAATGAGAAGCTTCCATTTCCACTTGGCTTTGCTAACTGATTACTTCCAGACCTTGGATAGACAGCTCAAACCCAGTTTTCATGTCAGCTTTTGCAGGATGTACATTTTCTTATTTGTTTTGAATTTAATCCAGTTTGAAAGTGTTGGTAAACTGCATACACCGCTGTTATTATTGAAAGCTCTCACCCTGAACTCAAAGCCGCTACTCTTGTATTTCTGAATGTCACCCTCCCTCCCCATCATTGAGAGGTTGCTTGAGTCAGGACTGTGAGAACTCTGGGGAAGTTCAGACATCCAGAAAACTTTACACTTCTTAGGGAGACTCTAGTTTGATCCACTCCAGAGCTCTCCTGCTACAGAGACTGTAAGGAGAGGGCTCATACAATTTGAATCATGAAAGGAAATATGATCCAAAGGGATGATCCAAACTCTGGAGATTCTGCTTTTACGGTCCATTTCTCTGAAACCTCGAGATCTGAAGTAATTAATTAACAGCCCCATTAGCCTTCTTCTCCCAAGCTCTAGATCAAATTTTGACAAAGTAACTTATACCCAAAATATTCTTAAAGCTATTCAATAGAAGCCACTAGGCCAGATTTCTTGATTGACAGGATTAACACTCAGTGGAACTTACTTCCCTGGAAAAGTGTTTGGAAAAGGAAAGGTCCAGAGTGAGGGAAGTGCCCTTCTCAAAGCCAGAGAAATGAACACAGTGACCTCCAGGACAAAGGAGAGTGGGTGGGGTTGGCTGGAAAATCAAGACAGCCTGCAATTTAGTGGGTGGATTGTTGGATTTGACAGGAGCTCTTCTTGGCTACTTGGGATGGAACTTTTGTTTTGGAGTTTGGAAAGAGCTTAGAGACCAAGAAACAAGAGGAGGAGGAGGGTGGAAGGGAGCCAGGGGCATTAGGGAATTCGTGCGATCTGGCTTCTCCTCTGGTCTTTCTCTGTATTTCTTTAAGCACCTTCTCTGGGCCAAGCACTCCCTTACGGAGAGACTTTCCTAATTAAACTAAGACTCGCAGACCCAGGGCTCTCATTAGGAAATATCCTCAGGAAATACTCTTCACACAGAAGATTATACATGCTTATCTCCTATTCCCATTTCTGCCTGGCCATTTCTCTTACTTCTTGGAGTCCTTTGATCCAATAGTCAGTCAATAAATCTATGTACTTATTTTCTCTGTCTTGTTTTGGTTGCTTTGTACCATTGTGAGAGGGTCCTTGTCCCAGGGGGCAAGGATTAGTGGTGGCAGTGTGGAAAGCAAGCGGAAGACTTACATGGATCCTGGCCTTGCTCTCTGGAAGCTTTTAGATTCTAAAGGAATTTAAGGGACACACCCAGGACACATGAGACAGGGAAACTAGTTTCAGTTGAGCATCAGGGCTGGCTGGTAGATTGGGGAAGAGGTTAGAGATGGGAAATTGGCCAGGAAGGTTTAGGAAAGACCTCTGCAAGTGGTGGTGGGGAGGTTGTAGAACAACTCTGAGAAGTGCTGGAGGTGAAGACCGGGTAGAAAGGAGCACAGTGTGCACGGGCTGAAGGCTTGTGCCTCCCTTGAAAGGCAAGTGGGAAGTGAGGAGCAGAGTTGCAGGGCTCCAGGGCTGAGTGAGGAAGGAGGTGATGGGCTTGAGGGTAGGGGTCGGTGGAGTTAGGGAGGGACTCTGACAGCTTGGCTGAAGAATCTAGACTGAATGTTAACCGCCCGGGATAATTGCTGATGATTGCACAGATGTTTCTGAGAGTTGCAGCGCTGGAAGATGTTCCTTTTGTTGTTACACACTGGGTTGCAGTTAGAGTTTCTTGGGATTCCCAGTCATGGGTTTGCCTTTTCCTCTGCAAGTCTGCGCCTTTGTTTGTTCTGTCTGCTTCCGTCTGAGTCACAAACTATGATTATTCAATGCTCGTATGTTTGGTTCTCCAGGTTGCCTCCCTGCTGTCTTCATCCTTCATCTGTAGGGCATCTCAGACATCTTCACCCAAAGTGGGAAGGGCCAATGACCATCCTTCTTAACTAAGTTGAGGGAACAGGCGTCTCACGGAGCTGAACTCAAGTGCACAAAAATTGAGTTAATTACCATGCTCAGTTCAGGGCATCATGAGCTCAGATAATGCTTCTTTTTCAGTCCATTCTATTTTTCCCTTTCATCCTCGCCTTCTGTTCTCATTTCCCCCTCCTGACCAGAGGCCTCTGCTTTAAGAAGTGCTCTTCCAACCCATCCTCCCTGTGATCATTTTATTTATTTATTTATTTATTTGTGCTACCAGGGATTGAACTCAGGACCTTAGACTTATGAGGCAGGTGCTTACTCCACTGAGCTATATCCCCAGTTCACCTCCCTGTGTTTAGTTAGACATACGTATCTACTTGACAAATATGTGGTGCCTACCCAAAGTGTCAGGCACAGTTGCAAGTGCTAGAAATGCCTAAGTGAACCCAACAGCAAAACAAATGCCACCTTCCTGTTGCTTACCTTCTAGTGGAGTGAGACAAAGCATGCAGAGGTAACAGTAAAGTGTGTTAGCTAGTGGTAAGTGCTGTAGAAATAGATGAGCGAGACTGGGGATAGATACATTGTGTTGTAGGTAGTTAGGAGCGGATGACAGTTTCATACAGGGGACCAAGGAAGGCCTTACTGGACAGGGGCTCTTTGCACTGCATATGGGCAGGTAAACGAGTAATGTAGCATGTGGGGTAAGAGTGGTTCCTATACAGTACAGCAAGGACAAAGGCCCTCAGACAGGATCTCTCCCTAGGTTAGGAGGTGAGGCTCAAGGGCAGTAGCTAGAATAAATGATCAAGAAAACAGAAACAGAAGACCGAGAGGTAGCTGGGTCAGTGGCAAAGAATGTGAGCCCTTGTGGACTGTTGTAAATGCGTAGTTTTAGCATACACTCTGAGTAGGGAAAGAAACCAGGGGGAGGTTTGGAGCAGAGGGGTGATAGGATCTGATTTACATTTTAGAGATATATGTATCTGGAGTCTTGGAACTACCTTGTGCTACTTTGGCTGTGCTGTTTTAAAACAGGCACATAAATGTCATTGTGTGTATTCTTCATCCTGCTTTCACTTTTCCCCTTTTATATTGTTTCTGAGGTCTACTCACATTGCTGTACGTTAGTCTACTTTATTATTTCTGACTCCTGTGCACATACAGAGGGTTTTACATACATAATTCACACTTGGATTGCCTCCAGCTCCTTCTTACCAAAACAGTGCTGTGACGAATTTCCTTATGTGGATCTGTTTATGCACCCAGGAGAGAGCTTCCCTGGAGCATACACGAAGGAGCGGGATTGCCAGATTCAAGAGTGTGTAACCCTTATTTCCTCTAAGATTCTACTGCAGAATGGTAGGCCCGGTTTTATTCCCTCCAGCAGTGTATGACAGTTTTAATTTTCTCATTCAATTATGATATTGATCTAATAAGGCAACTGTTATTATTTCTAGCTTATGGGGCAGGAAAATGATAGATTAAGTGAGCTATCTAAAATCTATATAGTTAAGTAGGACAACTAGTGCTGAAATCCAGAAAGTTTTTTTGGCTTTTTTTTAAAGAAAGGGTTTCACTATGCAGTTCAGGCTGGCCTTGAACTCACTTTGTAGCCCAGGCTGGCCTCAAACTTGCTGCAGTCCTCCTGCCTCAGCCTCCCAAGTTGCCGGGATTACAGGCATGTGCCACCGTGCCCAGTTTAATTCCAGAAATTTTGACTCAGTATTCTATGCTTTTTGTGAAAAGGCAATCTAGTAACACGTTTTCCATAAATAAAATGAGGTGTCCATAGATAAATATAATGATTGATGTTCGTGCTATTTTCCCCTCATAATTATTTCCTCATTTTAGGCCTGATTGCACAGAATTCTTGAGATTCAAGGAGCCACTAAAGGGAACTTTGGCCTTCTTGTTGACATCAGCCTGGTTTAGGAATTAGGATGTTAAAAACAAAAAGAAGGGAATTGGGATGGTGAAGGTTTAGCCCACAGTCCTAACATAGCTACCTGGAAGGGGGCAGTGTGATACAGGAGTCCACCTTCGGTTTCCCTACCATTCAAATCCTAGTTCCATTGTTTACTATTTGTGTTAACTTTGCATGGGTTCTTAGCTTATCTAAACCTCTGATTCCTAATATGTCAATTGGAGGCAACAACAGGACCCGTCTTTTAGGGCTATTGGGAAATACAGGTACACTGTACATAGTGCACATAGGAAATGTTTAACACACGTCAGTTACTATTTTTAGACTATTTTATATTTATTATTATTACATTTGAGCATTGCACTTCTCAGGGAGGCCTAGAACCCCCTAAGGCTTTTAGCACTTAGTATGTGTGAAGATGTCTAGTCCTGAGACTTTTGAGGTAAATTGTATGAAATAAAATAGTTTTTATGTTTCTCATGAAGCTAGCAGGCTCAAGTTTTAGTGACAGGTTCTGAGGCTCGACATTTAAAAAGCTGAACTGAGTTTCAAAGTTGTGGGGCTCTGGATCAGAATTTAAATAATAGATTGTGTTAATTTTGTATTAATTTCATTTTATTTGCCTCACACTGAACTAAATACTTTATATGCATTATTGCACTTAATCTTAGAATATCCTCTGAGGTATTTACCTTTACTCGCATTTTGCAGTTGTGGAAATTAAAGCACAAAGAGGTTAAATATGAGATGTGACCATTTAAATTAAAAGTAATTTTATTACAGTAAAAGACATATTGCCATTAATCCTCAAAATACTTCCTCTAGCTTCAAACACACTTCTCGCATCATTCTTTCCACTTTTTTTTTTCCTGTACCAGGGATTGAACTGAGGACCTTCCACTTGCCAGGCAGGCACTTATGCCACTGAGGTATATCCCCAGCTCTGCCTTTTCTGCTTCCTGAAGCAATTATAGAAGTCCTCTTTCATGAGTATCTGGGCTGCACTGTTACAGCTGCCTCCCTGTTCTGAATCCACTCAAAACGTTTACCTTTCATGGTCATTTTGACTTTGGAAAGAGCTAGAAGTCGCATGGTGCCAAATCCTGTGAATAAGGTTGATAAGGACACATTGTAATGTTTTTCTTTGGCAGAAATTTCCATAAATATTTGATCAACGAAGGCTGATGAAAAATATGGGGAATATTTAAATTAAAAAATATATTATAGACAGTAAAAGACAACCTCCCTCAAAATATTCAAAATACTTTCTCTCGTTTCAAATGCACCTATCCTACTGTTCTTGACAATGGGCCTTCTATTGTAGTAAGTTTTATTTATTTTTATTTTTTAAATTTTATTTTAAAGACAAAAGAATGGACACATATGAACCAGAATAAGCCACAAATAATACCAAAAATACAAAATTATACAGAATATAGTAGGGAATTAGCACTGGATGTTGTATTACATAATGTTATCTTCACATTAGTTAACACAAAAACATTAAAGGAAATATCAAATTATAGAGAAGATAGTAGAGAATTTGCACTGGATGCTGCATAACATAAAGTTTCTGTTAATACAAAAACAATTGAGGAAATACAAATTATAGAGAACATAGAAGGGAATTAGCTCTGGATGCTGTCCTACGTCGTGTTACCTTCACCTTTCTTTCTCAGTTACACAGATGATGGCCCATTTGATCATTCAATTTTTCTCCTCCCTCATCTCCGTTGCCCTACCACTCAATCAGTCATCTTCCCTGTGATAATAACTGTACTCCTGGGTTTATCTATACCCCTGGACTCTTGCCTTGGGAAGAGATATAGCTGCCTCAGACTATACTATAACATACATGGGTGTATACAGACTGCCATGGTCGGAGGTGGAAAAGCACATATGCTCACAGTGGACCGCCCCGCTCTGCCCCGTCGCCAAGCTATGGGTGGGGGCGGGTCCAGCCTGTGAGGTGCCCTCAGCAGGGCCCTCAGCGGAGCAGCCGCGGGGCCCACTGCGGAGCAGCCGTGGGGCCCACAGTATTGTAGTAAGTTTTAAAATGTAAACATTCACCATATTTTTGGGTCGCCCTTTGTAATTTGTCCAGAGTCACCCAGCTATGAAGCGGTTGAGCTGAGATTTGAACCCACATAGTCTTTCTGTAGAGCTCTTATTGTAGATGACTAAAACTGTGTAAAAACTTCCCTGTAAAAACTGTGATTCTCTTCCCTTTTCAATTTCGGACAATTCCTTGTTAGGATGGTTTACAGTGGCCATGAGAAGTAAGGGGCTACTTGTTAAAGAATCATCAGAGAATGAAGATATGAAGTTTAAAAATATTTATCGGGTCCCCTTCTCATGCCTTCCTTATGCACCCACACCCCAAGTAACACCTTCTAGTTTAGGGGCTCTCCTACCAAAATTAAGGGGCTGAGCATCATGCCTGAAAACAAAGCAAGGCTTCTCTAACTGGGGATGAGATGTCTCCCTGCAACCCTAGGCAGCCTGATGTGTCTAAAATAAAGCAAACAATTCTTTATCACTTACGTGTGGCTTATACATGCCATGAATTGTCTGTGGTCAAGGTTTTATCACAGTTGGCTTTCCTGTCACACTTTTCATTTTGATTGTCTTCTACAAGGAATGTAATACCATTTATATATTTACCTGAGTCAGATTTATAAAGGTTGCTTGGCTACAAAGTACATATCTTACATTCAAGTAGATAGAAATTCTGGATTATCTGCTCTTTCAGGTTTTTTTATATTTTTATTTTTTGTCTTTTTGAAACAGAGTCTCACTATGCAGTTCAGGCTGGCCTTAAGCTCACTTTGTAACCTAGGCTGGTCTTGAACTCAAAACGATCCCCCTCGGGAGTGTTGGGATTACAGATGTGTGCTACCATGCCCGGCTGCTCTTTCAGGTTTACTCTTCTCTGTGTGTACATTTGTTCAGCAAATATTTTTTGAGCCCATAACTCATAGTCTAGTGAAGGAGGCAGACAGATGGACTGAAATCTCAGTACTGTATTTATTTTTGTACTGAGACTCGAACTCAGGACATTGCGCTTGCCAGGCAGGCACTTGTGCTACTGAGCTATATCCCCAGCCTCTGGAATGTCAGTACTTTATGGAAAGTGGGGTAAGCACAGGTGCCATGAGGCAGGCAGGGAGGCATCTAATCCAGAAAAATGTCAAGGGAAGCTTTCTAGGGAAGCAATTTCTAAACTGGAAGCAGAAAGTTGAGTAAGAATTAACTCAGTAAAAGGGGCCAAGAGGCAGGAGCTGGGTGAAGCCAGGATTGTATGGTGGGAGCATGAGCTGGAGAGAGGATGAAGCTAGGTCAGATAAGTATAGGTCAGATTGTGATGAAATTTGGCAGGGCCATACTGAGGAAGTTAGGCTTTATCCTGAGGGCAAAGGGAAATCACTGAAAAATTTAGGTGGCAGAGCAACTCAGTCAGATTTATAGATTAGAAAGAGTTCACGAGTTAAGAACCGACTCTGTTGTTTGCTTTCAAGTAAATAAAACTGGAACAGGTGAGTGGCAAATAAAGAAGTCTAGATAGAAGGCCTGACCCAAAAATACTTGGGTCTCTTTGGGTAATGTATACAGAGGGGTTTAAAAATTTGGAGGGGTACTGGGGATCGAACTCAGAACCTTGTACGTACTAAGCACGTGTTCCACCTCCAAGCTATATCCCCCAACCCAAGAACTTTTTAAGTTTGACTTGCTCTTTCTGTTTTACCAAGCCTGTTTCCATTTCCTCAAATTCTCTCAAAACCAGATCCTGAGTAGGGAGGAAAGTGTGAGCTTCCTGCCTGATTTTTCTCTGTTCTCCACTACTCGTTTCCGGGGCATTGCTGTGAATTGTTCATCCAGAGCCTTGCTCCCTGTGAGGAGGGGGCCATTTGAATAGCAGCAGGGGAGTAGAGGAAGGAGGAACCACACGCCGGGCTTGTTCATTAAGAAAATATATTTGGCATCTTCAGACAATGGTTTGAGCGAGTTAAAAATAACTCCTCGTGAAAAATTAATAGGGAGTTATAAGTGAGTGTTTTAATACAAGCTCCCAGAGCAGGGAAGATTCTCCAGGTGGCTGACAGCTGACATCACAGATGGCCCAGGGTGTGTATAGAGTGTGGTGTGGCCAGCACTCAGTAGAAGTGAGTTCACCTTCTCTTCTAGAACCCAGGGGAGACAGAAGACAAGGAATTGGTTTTGGTTATGGGTTACTGAGCAAGTAACATTTCTTCTCTCCCTACTCATCACAATCTCCTAACTGGACATAAAAGTGGTAGTGAATTTTGCCTGGTTGGGTGAGGGCTTTTGCATACAGAATTCACAAAAGTCCTTTCTAGCCTTTCTCTTTCCTTAGTATCGGACCTTTAGTGGGCTGCTGGACCTGTTTCTCCAGTGTCTCCTGATCCAAAGGCCAGTTCTTTCTTTCTTGCTGGTAAAAAATCTCTGCCCATTTCTCTTGCTTTCTTTTCACAATGCCCCTGTGGTCCTAGGTGAGTCCAGTGAAGGACTGGCTTGTCCATGCTTTGGCATTCATACAGCTCACTGAAAGAATAATGCAGAATGAGAAGCAGAGAGGCTGGCTGCATTTTGGGGCTAAAGGTTTTAAGATTGGGAGGACCAATATTTGTATTTTAAGCCCAGACGATATTTAAAAAATGGTTCTGTAATTGCAATGAGGCCCTCTAGGCCGTGAATTAATGTGTCATAACTCACGCCCAAGCACTGCGCAAACATCCTGCGTGTGAATTATTGCATAATAAATTCATGCCCTGTTGTGTCTTACAGCTTAATTAGTACATGAAGCTACATGAGTTAGGCTAACCCAAATGGGATTATGTCATGTGGTGCGTAAAAAAGCAGAATGTTGGGAGGTATTTGGAGCTTTTTTGGGGGGGGAAGTGGGGTTGTTTTTTCTATGATGCCCTTTGGTGTTGGTGTCTGTGATATTTGGGCTGCAACAGGTGACATGTGACTTCTGAGCGTCAGCTGGTTGGTTGAATAATCAGTTCAGTAAATATTTATTGTGTACCGTGTTCTAGGCATTATGGAGTGATAGTACATATGAGATAAAATGTGGCTCATGCCTTTAAGGAAGTCATAGTCTAGTAAAAAATACCCAAAGCGTAGATATGACCCAAAGTAGAAAGTGAAAAGTAGCACAAGTAATATACAAATAAAGTGCTGTGGGAATTCGGAGTGGAGGTCGATCACTTTTGGCTGGCAGAGTGGTGAGTGCCGAGCAGTGGAATTGGAGAAGATTGTGGAAGAAGAGCATTACAGTTGACTTTCTTCAGGAACAGAGCAGATTCCTCCACACATGGGGTAGTGGGGCAGACAGTGGGTTCTAGGCACAGCGAATAGCCCTAGGGGAGTGCAGGAAAGTGAAACAGTGTTCAGAGTTCACAGAGGAGGCTGTGTAGCTTGAGACTTGGCAGGGTGAAAGGGCTCCATGGACAGTGGATTGGAGCCAGAGTTTTCCTATAAGCACATAATGCCGGCTTCCCACCCACCGACTGTGCTAAAAATCCATGGAGCTGATTCTTCTACTAGGCAATGGCTATATTCATGGGCCTTAAAGTTCTTCTACTGTCTGCTCGAGTCCACCCAAAAAGTGCACAGCTGAGAGGCAAGTATTCTGGGTTTTAGTCTTGTCTCTGCTGCCAACTAGAAATGTGACCTTGAGTAATCAAACCCTTCAGTGCCTGGCTTCTTTATCTTTAACATGAGAGGTTAGAGTGGACAATTTCTAAGGTTTAATTAGTTTAAATGTTCTCTGGTTCTTCTGCCTTCTTACTCTCTCAGCTATGTTTCTCTGCTGCAAGCAGTTTGCATTATAACCTGTCAGCTTTCACTAAAAACCAATGTTGGAGTTTTAGGGGTACCATAAATAGCACTGTGTCCTTCCCCTATGTTTGGAGCCAACAGATAATCAAAGTATAGGAGACAGAGAGATAAATAATTTAGTCATCACCTTTAGATCTGTGGCCACACTGCTACCAGGCATCACTACATTATCTTTCCTCTCTATCATGGGTCTGCTGAACCCTCTCTGGCCTTCTACTGCAGGGCCAGAGTGGATTCCTATTAGATTTTTGTCATGGATGAGCAGGTTGGAATGCACGTGTCCTGTGGGCAGGCTGGCTCTGCAAACAAACGTAAAAGCAAAACCAAAATAAAAACGGAGTAGCAAGCTTGGCGTGCTCAGAAGTCCTGGTGAGTGAGAGTGAGCGCAGAGAGTACTCTCTCCTCAGTAGGTCTCAAGCTGTAGCACGCACCAGCAACACCTGGAGGCCTTCTGAAAACAGGGGTTGCTGTCCGGCTCCCCCACCCAGCATCTCAAATGCAGTAGATCTGTGTGGGGTCCATCATTTGCATTTCTGACAAGTCACCAAGTGATATGGAGGCTCGTGGTCCAGGGACCACATTTGAAATCCAAAGCTTATAAAATACTATAGTTTTCTGTGTCTTTTTAGTCCCTTATTTTGTGTGTTTTGTGTGTTGCGCTCCTCCCACCTAGGTGCCAGGCACATAATGAACGTTTGGTACATATCTGCTTCGTTGAATGGAGCCTTACACATTTCCTTGGTACAAAAGATTCTCCTTCCTTCCTGGCTAACATTGTCTCACTTCTTTTAATTTAAAGCTATCCTTCAGGGGACTTTATTGATGAACAGCCTCTCTCTCCATCCTTCTAGCGCCTAGAACTGTGCCCAGCTGCTATTTCTCATTTTGCCTTTCTTTGGCTCTGCTTGACTCTTGAGGACTATCTCATTCATTCCATCCTAGTAGAATCTTGTTCAGATTCTAAGAACCTAAACACTAGGTTCTCTCCTTCCTCTAGATCTTCTGCCGAAGTGAGAACAGTGGTGTTCATTCACAGCTACAAGGGCAATACACCCCTGGGGCAGGAGAATGCTGGAACAGTGTCCCTTGGTCCCTCTCTGTGTATACCTGTGCAATTCCAGGAAGGGCAAGAGGTCATGAAATTGATAGAAGGCCCAACCCACTCTAGCTGGCTCCAAGGAATCTGTGAAACTAGACTGGCTCCAGCGTGGGAACATTAGGCATCTTTCCTGAAGCAGTCACAGTTTTGAGACTGCTTTGGCACAGAGGGGCCAGTGCTTTTCTTTTGTGTTTAAATACAGGACATGCCCCAGGGAAAGAGAAATGGGAAGCTACTCTCTTATTTGTGGAATCTCTGAAATATTCCACAAAGGAGCAGGTGACAGTGGGGAAACTGCTAGAGGCAGGATTACCCACAAATTTGCCAACTTCTTTAGATGCCTTTTTGAGAGACTGGGACCAAAACCATGTGAGAACATCTAAGATTCTTTGGGATGAGGATTCACACCCCAGATGGAGAGAAACTCTGGGACTGAAAAAATGGTAAAGAGACAGAGACTGAGACCTTGTTACTTTGCAAGGGGAAGGTATGAGTAGAAATCGAGAAAGAGATATTTGTCAAGAGTTGCTTCCTGGAGGAGGATGCCTGTGGAGCAATTTGGAAATAAAAGAGGGATAGGCAGATCAGAAAAGATATGGGACAGTAATTCTAGGCTACATGAATCTTTGGAGTCATGAAAGAATGAGAGTCTTGTGAGGGACACACTTGTTCACATTTGAAGTGGAATTTATGAGCTAGGTTTGTATTGTGTATTGTGCCATGGAGGGAGATTTCTGAGTCAGGAAAGTATGAGATATGATTCTCATTGCTATCTGGAGGATAGATAGACAGATGGAATTGGATAGATGGACTCTTCCTGGGAGACTGTTACAGAAACTGCTATAATCATTTAGATCTTTGCTCTTCAAACTATGATCCGTGGGCTAGTAGCACAGGCGTCACGTGAAACCTTGTTAGAAATGCAGGATCTTTGGCCCCAACGCAGACTACTGAATCAGAATCCATATGTTTATCAAGCTCTCCCAGTGAGTTTTACATTCTTTAATGTTTAAGAGATATCTTTCAGTGATAGATGTCTGGCCCTGGATGATGACAGCATGGAGAGAAAGAGGAAGGATCTGAGAATTTTGAAACTGGGAACGCAAAAAAAGGGGCCTAGGTTGGGAAACCTGAATCCGGGGAGTAGGGAGAAGTGTGGGCACTGGCTCATTGCCCTGTCTCCAGGCTTACCATACCAGTGCCCATGGTGTGGCACGCTGCCTGCTTTAGGAAAGTGCCTGCTTTGCCCACGCTGAAGTCGCCTTGGTCCTGAGGGGCTCCCCTGGGGTGAGTGTTGCGTAGGTTGGGATTGCTGCAAGTTTTGCTCCCCCTACTTCACAGGGAAGGACTGAAAGGGACTGGGGAGGTCAGATCAGTCAGGCCCCTGCCTCAGGGCTGTACTGTCCCTTAATCAAATGAGTGACAATTTGATGATCCTAATGTTACTAATTGGGGAGACTATGGAGATGGAGGGATTGAAGTAGGAGTTCTTAACTATCTATAATGGAAATTAGAATGTTTTCATCTTTCAAAGGATTGAAGGAGTGACCAGGTGACTGGATGAGGGTTTATGCATGGACACAGGCCAAAGTAATGCTTTTTAAAGGATCTTCTGGTGATTTTTAATAGGTTAATGGCAAAGAAAGCACATAAGGCATAGAATTTCAGAGACCTCAAGGCATAATCAATGGAAAAAAGGTTCCAGGTGGGGATTTGACAACTTTCCTTTAGCTTTTGATGGGTATGTATACTTTATTCACAGTAAGAATGAGTAAGGACAAAAAGTCAGTATTAAAAGGAAATGGATTGAAATTGAACATTAGGAGAACTTTCTGAGGTAAGGGTTGCAGGAGATGGGAAGATGAAGATTCTTTCTGGCCATGCACATGGTTGTCTCAGTGTGGTCTGAATGCCTAGGAAGGCCCTGGCCTAGAAACAGGGAAGTGTGCAAAATGAACTCTCAAAGCCAGGCGTGGTGGCGCATTCCTGTAATCCCAGCGCTCAAGAGGCTGAGGCAGGAGGATTGTATGGAGTTTGAGACCAGCCTGGGCTACAAAGTGAGCTCAAGGCCAGCCTGAACTGCATAGTGCCTCTAAAAGACCAAAAAAAAAAAAAAAGAGCTCCCCAAATCTTCCCCTTTCCAAAGATTCTTCCATCAGCTCCTTAATGAAAGATTAGGTAGAAATGTGTATTTAAGGCGTTAGGGCACAGGGACAATGAATGATAGAAAAAAACCAACAATCTCATCAAAGCATTACAACCTTTGCCCCAAATTTCAAAACATGGCCAGGCATGTAATTCAGTGATGGAGTGCTTGCCTAGCATGCATGAAGCCCTAGGTTTGATCCCTAGCACTGAAAAAAAAAAAAAAGCCAACTGTATTTGGTGGAATAAGTTACACATTAGCCCTCCAATAAGAGTTTTTAGGTTTCCAGGGCCTTTCACTCTCCCTGTGTCTGTCTGTCCCATCAACAAGATTTTTAGAACTTCTAAGAGAAGAGGATATCTCTCGTTCACTACTTCTTTACATCTCTAATGCCTAACCTAATGAGGACAATGATGGCTGCTGTCTATTTGTTGAATATATTCCATGGCCTGTACATCATTTTACGTAATTGTTAATGAAATACAACAGCTCTACCTGGTAAGTATTGTTACCCCCATTGTATAGAAGTAGAAACTAAGGTTTAGAGAGTCACTGCGGCAAAGTAGGAACTGACACCAGCATTTACACCAAGTCCGAGCGCAGCATATGCCACTCACCTTGGAGTACACTCTGCATGCGTTAGCAGCTTAGCAGCAGATAGATGACCGCTGAAACTTGATGGTGTGTTTAGAGGTAATCAAGACAGTGAATAATGAAAGAACAGTTTCTCTTTGCTTTTTTTTTGGAATGTAGTCAGATACACATTTGGGACACATATAAACTTGTTCATACACAAACATTCCTTCATATACTTTCTCTGTAGCCAGTAGTTTGGGAAGGAGGTATGGCTGGGTGTAAAGCAACTCTCTGCAGGCTGTGTGTGTGCATTCTATATAGATATGTGTTTGCCTTTGACTGGATAAATGCAGCCAGGAGTGGAGTATACTTGTGTCAGCAAGTCTATAAACATGAGTATATTTGTTAGACTTTTTGTGTATGGTGTGTGTACAAATCCTGAATGAGTTAAACCCAGCTATAAGGAACTGGCCAGCTTCCACCCTTGGTCCTGGCTGATGTGTTTGTACCAAACCCTGATATTTATTTTTCATCACCTCTCAAGGGAACCTCAATGAGTTTTCTTTCTGGGAAGTTTATGGCCAAGATGCTGGGCTGCTTTGGGGCCCCTATAAATCTGCTATAATCAGAGGAGGTTTGCAGAGAAAGAGAAACAGCAGCTGCCAGGCAATGCTGTCCTGTCCTTTACTCTCTAGCCTGCTACCCGAATCGTCCTTGTATGCATTTCGTGCACGTAACCACCCGCACTGTCTTGGAACCCCTTGATGGAAGGCTCTCAGACAGACCACGCCACTTGCTTTTTGTGTGTGTGTGTCTCGCATTGGGATGGTGCACTTTGGCCATCTCAGAAAGAAGAGAATTAAAATTATACTAACTAGGACATCTAGAGTTGGGATTGTGAGACACTGGTCATTTGAGTAATGGCTCTGTCTCATCAAAATCTTCAGACTGAGCTATCACTGAAGCAAGGGCAGTAAGAGGAGCTAAATACCTCTGTTTAGTTCTGTAGGAAACTTTATAAAAAGATTGAGACGCAGGAGACTGAGGAACCTGAACATTAGCAGGAGGCAAACACAACAAAGGATTCCCCTCCTCCATCTTCCAATGCTGGCTGGTGGGAGATTTTTTTTTTATGAGGGATTTTTATGACAAACTTTACTTTACATTTGACATTTAACAACATCTCCTGTCCAGGGCAGGAGGAAATATAGGTATTTATTGACATATGGTGTCAGAAGATGGAGGAAAATTGACTCTGGAAATGAAGAGAGGAGGGGTTTCTCCCTTTCCCCAGGTATGCAAATTATCTGGCTTAATTTGTGTAGCATATGTTCTTCTGTGCTTGGTGCTTTTCTCAGTAATGAGATTAAGAAATCATTTCATTGTTAATAAAGAACTCAGTGGGGGGAGAGGAAGGAGGAGAGACATATAGATGGAAGAAAACGGGCATCCCGTCCTGTCTGAACCTTGTCTATTCCTTAAAAGAGACCAGACAGAAAAGAAATGGGGACAGATGGAACCTTAACTCAGAACTAGGTCTGGGTTCTTCTCACTAGCTGGGTCTTCTTGGAATTCCCTCTTCCCTACCTGTGACGGTGAAAATCCCACGTAATCATCATGGCCCATCGTGAGCGCGGCCATTTTCCTGAGACTTGCTCAACAACCTCAGCACAGACGCCATTTCTTTTCTTTGAACTTTGAACTCCTCTGTTCCTTTGATAGTGGCAGTTTTGCTCTAAGTGGCCCTCAGTTGTAGTTTTACGCCTCCCTTCCTCTCTTACTCAGCTGTATGCTTCTGGAGGATAGAGATTATTCCCTACATATTTTTAGATTCTCTACACAGTGCTTAGTGGAGAGCTAAAGAATTGTTAAATAAATTTAATGAGTGGTAAACATATATAGGTGAAAGTGTAGGTATAGACTTGGGAGGAGGAACATTATGAATATTATTGTTAATAAAATCTGGACATGATACTTCCAGGTATATATATCATATTTGGAAAATTTTTAAATCCCACTGCTAAGTTGGTTTCCTCATATTTTATTTATTTATCATTTATTCTTTCTTTTGTTCATTTTTTTCTAGTGGGAAACGCAATCAGCAAGAAAATAAATGTTCAAATAATTACAAATTGTGACAGGTACCGGAATAAAAGAAATAGGGAGACTTCTTTACATAAGTAGATTTGGAAAAGCCTTTTGGTCACTGGAATATATCTACCCTAGTATTATTGAATTAATTCAGTCTGTAACCTAAATAGCAACAGCAACCACTAATACAGCAACAACAAAGAACAATAATTGACTAAGAACCACAGCTTTTCCACCAGGGGGCAATTTTGCCAACTCAACCTTAGTTTGGTTCCTTCACTGGTTCAACCTCCCAAACTTCCCCTCTACTTTGGGAAGAGGGGAAATTAGGGCCCTCCTCTTGCCTCAGGACGGACCCTGCCCCCTCTTGGAGTTAGCAAGCAAAACAGGTGTTAAGAGCTTTGATCTTGCTAGAGACTTGGAGACAGATCAAGGTAGAGTCCTCTAAAATAATGCCCCAGGATGTGAGAAGCCAAGGGAGAGATGGAGACAGGTAGAAAAAGATGGAGGCAAACTGCTGCCACAGAGGCTTCTTTTTCTTTTTTAACCTCCTGTCTTGGTCTTTGTAGGTTTTTGGTGTAGCTGACTACACAGCCTTTGGGCTTTGGGGGCAGATGTCTTTTGTATGACTTCAGTGAGACTCCTTGGTCAGTCCTAGATCCCCACTACAAGTTTGGAGACAACAAGGGTTGTGGGAATAAGGTTATCTGCTAGTTTCCCTGCACTCTCAGATAATTCTTTCATTACCAAGGCCTTCTTTTGAGTACTTTCTTGTCCCGGTCTTCCTGCCACAAATGTTGGTGGCATTAGCTCATATCTCTTGCAGAGGATTGGTGACATTCCCAGCCGCTACTTCCTGTTAGAACAGCACACTTCGGTTCCTGGTTCAGGCAACTTCTCAGTAGCTCAGGCGACTCATGCTTTTCTCACAAAAGACTTGACCTCTTTGCACATGCGGAGGGGCAGTGCAGACTGTTGAGAAGATCTTACCTGTTAGGGCAAGGTTCTCAGACTGAAATTGTCCTTAGTTCGTTTCCTTCCCTGACCCCATCAGGACCAGCTTCTCTGCAAGTGGTGTCTTGAATAAGGACAGAGGCTGTTCTATTCCCCTGCTTCAAGATAAACCCTATCTCTTTGCTCCCAGGGTCCACACACATCCTTAGAAGATATTGAAGAAGTACTTATTAGAAGAGCAAGAACCCTAATTTCTTGTAGCTGCTAAGGCATATGCAGGACAGAGTTCTTCTGATCATCAGTGATGAACAGATACTTTACAAAAATGTTACTTATTTAGCCTGTGTCACATTTAGCCTGATGTCACACAGCTGAGTTCTTGTCCAAGCTGGGTTACTTGCTATACCTAAAGCCAGGAACATACAGGAGTAGCCACATATTTTCTTTCATCTGTGCTAGTGCTAGAATCTGAGCTTATGAGCTAAAGCTGCTTTTAAAGCTGGTAAGGAACTTTATGCTGTGGATGCAAGGTAAATGAGGTGGAACAGAAAATACTATTGCTTAAAAGAGGAAAGGGAAAAATGACCTAAAAGAGAATGATTAAGCTGACGCTTGGACACAGGGAGCCCAGACTTAGGGGACAGATTTAGTAATCTTAGGATGTACTGCTGTGCTAGTTCAAGGATGGTGAACCTTTTAGAGCTTCTGGTGATACCAACAGTTTGATGTGGCACATGTACCATAGGTTCGCCGCCAAGTGTTTTCTGGGGCTTGTCCCTCCATAGGTGGCAGTGTTACTTATTTCCTTTTTAGGCAGGTAGAATAGGACATTTAGTTTGGGGCAGGTCAGGGTGAGTTCTGGTGGCAGGGTTGACATTCATGTGAACATGTCAAATTTTCCCTAGAGCCTGTGTTCAGAAGATGCTATGGGGAGGAGGAGAGGATGGACACAGAGGAGGAAAGAGAGTACGATTATCTTCCCTGAGTTCTTTGAATCAGAGGATGGATCAGCAGAGAGAGAGAGAGAGAGAGAGAGAGCAGGAAATTTTCATAGAAGTCATGTTCTACTGCGTTACTCTTCACTTTGCCATTTTCAATCACTTTCCAAAAAGCCAGAATGCTAATAACTCCCCCAATCCTTTCTTCCAATCATATAAATTTATATTCTTAAGTTAAACTGGAGCAGATATTCCTATGACCCATCTCAGTCAGGGGAACTTCTTGAAGTCACAAGTCCTTGCCCTGAAAGGATCTATAAACCTCATTGGAAATTTCTCCGTTGGACCTACACTTATTTCCTTTTTCCTGAAGAAATGCTGTCTGCCTATTTCCCCATTCCTCTTCCCTTTACCTCTTTTTCCTCCTCTTTTGGCCTTTTTTTTCTTCAACTGCTGAAGAGTTGAGAAGAATGTTCCGTATATTCTTTCACTTTACTCTTTAATGCTTAAATTCTTGCCCTGCAACCTCTCCCGTCACCACTTCCGGTCCCCTGAACCCCCCTCCCCTCTCTACTTGCTCAGTTCTTCTTGCTGTCCTTCATTCTCATTTACAATTTCTCTCTTTTTCCTCCCAACCTGCTTCACCTGTGAAGAAGAGGTGGGAGGGCCCCTGAGGGAGAAGGACTGGGCATAGTGACGCCATGGTAGTGAGGCACCAGGAGAGACTCAGGGAGAACTGGATATTGACACACATGGCCTAAGGAGTAGTTGCCTCCTGACCCATTGTAAATAGGTGGGGCTGGGATGAAGGCAACAGGAGCATAAATGGATTAAGGGACCAGGGCAAAGAGCTCCTTGGACCTATAAAGCAATATGCCCTTACCTGTTCTTTCTTGTCAGTTATTTAATCCGGATATTTTGTGGGCTTGTCATGTAATTGCTGATCCTTGAGGAGGTGGTGTGGGTCGCTGTTAGGGCTGAAGTCTACCCCAGCCTCAGTGCAGGTTATCTTCTTGGGGCCATGTTACTCCTTGGACATACCCTTAGCCTTCTGGATTTGTTCCACTGAGAATTAACTCAGTTTTGGAAGGTGAGTGTCATAGGAACATGGGATTCTTTGGTGACTTTGTTCCCCATTTCATTGTCTACTTATCCAATTCTAAATAGGCCCAAGATAATGATTTTGCTTAGTTAATTCTGTAAGAGTTTCATGGAGTGGGTGGCATTACTCTCTTTTTATAGATGAAGAGCCGAAGCTCAGAGAAGGTAAGCTCCTTGCTCATGGAACTTTGTCTCTTTGTCTCCAAAGTCTTTTCTTTACCACCAGTGTGTGGGATGGTACCACTATCTTTTGGAGAGCTTTAGGTAAAAAATATTTTTATCTTTAGTTCCTCTTTTGGCTTGAAGCAGCCTGAGGAAAATTTGAAATGTGTGGATTCTTAGCAATGGAAAAGTCTGCTAGATTCTAGGCCTGTTTTTCTCAGTCATGGTGGGAAAATGGCGGAAAGACGCCTTTGACAAGTACCATTTTTGACCAGAACAATAAGGCATATACGAGGAAGCTGGTCTTACACAGGTTGGGACTGGGTTTTGTGAGGTTCTTACCTAGCTGCCTTTAAAGTAGTTTCAGAGACATGGCAGCTCTGGGGTTAGCTTGGGTTATTTCCAGAAAAAATGACTATATGTCTTCTGGATTATCTGTGAAAAAGTTTGAATTGCTAATTGGCTTAACTCGTCAACAATCTCCCCCACTCAAACCAATTTTTCCTGCTAGATAGTTGCTCTAGGACCCTGAAGGGATGTGAACATCTAATATTTATAGAATGAAGCAGAAATAACAATTAAATTTGTTGTAAAATATTATCGAATACCTTTTGGAGTCTCTGCAGAGATTGAGGGGACAATCATGAATAATCCAAAATTTAAATAGCCCAGATGTCACTTTAGGTCAGATTTGGTTCTAAAACAAGACCTATCTTGTGTTCTCAGATCTCACAAAATTTGGGATCAAATAAAGCTTCCCTGTGGAGGCCCGAATTCTCTCAGGAAGATGGTTGCCATCCAGTTCTCCACTTGTCTGCTGTGCCCGCCTCTGAACAGATAGTACAAAATAACCCGATGAGGCAGAGAGGATCTTTTCTTTTGTTACTTAAATGAATTTTAGTCATTTAGCTTTGACTGTGCCATCTGAAAGGTGAATGGGTGCCCATGATGACTAGCTCGGGTCTAAGAACAGGAGAGCCTTAAGCCCTGGAATCTGCAGCCCTCTACCTGAGGAGCTGAGGAAAAGCTTTGCAGCTGGTGAAGGTGACAGAATCAAGCTGCTTTATAGACCTGAGAGAACTTATGTGAGGGGGGTGTGTGTGGAAGGGGGGTAGGTTGGAATAAGCAGGCAGCTTGGGATGCTCCTTGGTACTGGCTCCTTAGCAACGGTTACTTAGCAACCCCCATTCACCTCTCTTGGTTGCCTTCTCTCTCTACCCCTGCCCCCTGCAATCTCTCTCTCTTAGCTGCTGCAAGGAGCTAGAGAGCTTGGAGTGAATGACAATTTGGAGAAACAGCCGCAGCCCAAAGATCTAAGAGCCTCTAAAGAAGATGGATAAGAAAATCGATGCATAATAAAAACTGCAGGCAAAGCCACCTTGACGGAGGGCGGGTGGCTCTCTCCTCCTGCCTGTATTAGTCTCTCTGGGCTCAAGGCCTTTACCTCAGCCCGACATCCTCTCTTTCATTTCATCTCTTTTACTGGTTTAGGGAGGATTATTTGCCTTGGGAGTGGGAAAGGAAGCTGAAAACCCCAGAAGAAAACAAAATATATGTAGGCTATATGTAGGGGTGCAAATAAGGCAGGGGTTATAAGAGAGGTTCTCTGAATGGACAGCGTTTAAATTGAGCAATTAAGTAATGCCCCTAGTCAAAAGCAAAACCCCAGTAATGGTCGTAAGATAGTACCATATAAAACATGTGAGGTTATCCTTCTTGTAGGTACTAGAGAAAAAAACCTGAGCAACCTTTCTTGAAGGAGAAGGTTGGGGTATGGCTTAGATAAATGACCTACTATCATAGATGTGAGTACCTTCTGACATAGTAGTTGTATTACTTCCTCCCTTAGAAGCTGGAAACAGAAGGTCCACACTGGCCTGAGAATTTGTGGAAGCGTTCTGTGACTTATTAATGTTTTCGATGCTTGTTACAATTAAGAGGTCCCTGGGGATTTGTACATTCTCTGTCTCTGAACTGCATTTCCAGCCCTTTTATACTTTATTTTGAGATGGGAGTCTTGCTAAGTTACCCAGGCTGATCTCAAACTGGTGATCTCAGCCTTCTGAATAGGAAGTATTTTCTGATATCAAATGTCACCCCATTTTGTTGAAACTAAGGCTTTGATCAATTTTGACCACTCTTTGATCCTTTAGTGTTACTTGAGCATTACCTAAGTACCAGGTATTGTAAAAGAGGCATTAGGAGCACCCTGTGTATGTGCGATATGGGGGTTTAAGTTTTGTTTCTGTGTTTTTTTTTTTTTTTTTTGGTACCAGGAACTGAACTCAGGACCTGTGCCCCTGAGCTATATCCCCGGCCCCAGAGTGTAAGTTTAATGGACAGAGCATGGAATAGAAATTTAGTAGGTAGTGGGCATCTCGGATGAGATCAGGTATAAGAATGCTTTGAAAATGGTAAAGTATGGTACAGTTGTAAGGAGTATTTCTTCCAAGGCCGTTCTGTCCTGCAGTAGGGAAGAGGGGGTCTTGTGGGTGTGTGTGGGTAGAACTGATTCAGATCAGCCTAGTCCTGTTGGGAACAGTGTTTTGTTCCTGGATCTGTGCAGGGCGGGTTACAGCACTGAGTGGTGAGAGACTGAGATGGGAGAAAAGCTCTGCTGCCACCTGGCCCCAGTGCATTGGCTGTGATATCGTTCAAAGCATTCTCAAAACTCCTTCGTTTCAAGGATGGTTTTTGGGTTAGAGGGAAGCTGGTGATTTTCTTGGTCTTACTGTGATGGGATTCAGAACCCACCCCCACTTCTGTATCCCTCCCCTATTTTTCATCCTTGCCCTCCTCTCTTGTTTTGCACACATCTTGATCATTATTATTAATTACACTTCTGTGTGATATTATTATTTATTATCTCAGCCTACAAGCTGAGAGTGGTGGTGCATGCCAGTAATCCCAGCCCTCGGGGAGACTGGTGCAAGAGGATTGCAAGTTCAAGCCCAGCCTGAGTAGTTTAGCAGTTTATCAAGATCCTGTCTCAAAATTTAAAAAAGGACTAAGGATATAGCTCAGTGTGAAGGCCCTGGGTTCAATCCACAGTACTAACACCACCACCAAAAAAATCAGCCTATAATCTTATGACTTTTCTTTTTGTTTTTTGGTGTTCATTGCCCTTTGTTTATTATATCACTGTGATATGAGACCTTCAATTGCAGGAAGACTGTGTGTATAATTTCTGTGTAACATCCAGCCCAGAAGAATGTGCACACAGACAAATGAAGAAAAGCTTAATGGCAGTACTGATGTTCTGGTGTCTCTTATATCAAAGCTACATCTCATTGTCCCACCTTCGTGATCTTCTACCCACCACTGTCCGCCTCCTCCCTCCCCAGGTTACCTAATCCATTTTTTCATACTTCTGTATCTCAGACTCTTTTTATGCTTGAACATAAAATGCTCAATATATTACGGAGGGGGAGGAGGATCTCTTAGTTTAAGAAGGAGCCTGGCTACAAAGTCAGGTTGAGAAATGCATACGAATGAGGCTTGTAAACTGGGTATCAAATACTAAGAGCACACAGTATAAATGAAGGACTGGGGTTAAGGGTTTGGCATGTGTAGGGAAGCCTTCCTGGAGGAGGGGAATACTGAACATGGCTTGAGAGAAAGGAAGGTAGAGATTGTTTGAAAGAAAGGAAAGACAGATAAGAGAAGAGGGTATGCTGGGCAGAGGTCTGCATGTTTAGAGGGAGAAGGGGACAGAGAGAGAGAGAGAGAGAGAGAGAGAGAGAGACAGACAGACAGACAGACAGACAGACAGACAGTGGGAGGGAGGGAAAGAGAGAGAGGGAGAGAGAAGGACAGAGGAGGGGGAGGGGAGGGGAGGGGGAGGAGGAGGAGGAGGAAGAAGAAGGAGAAGAAAGAAGAAGAAGAAGAGGAAGAGGAAGAGGAAGAAGAGAAGAAGGAGGAGGAGGAAGAAGAAGGAGAAGGAGAAGGAGAAGAAGGAGAAGAAGGAGAAATGGAAGGGGAAGAAGAAAGCAGAAGAAAAAAAAGGAGCAGGTTTTACTTTGCTTAAAGCAGAGAGTAAGTGTTATGGAACTTCAATACAAAGTCTGAGCTCTGAAGCGTAAGCTGAGAAATTATGATTTGAAATTGGGAATAATTATGAGTCACTCCTGGCCTCTGAGAGAGGGAAAGGTCAGGATGGTAGTGAAGGTGAAGGCTGTTGAGAAGAGCTAGGTGGAAACCACAGGCTCTTAGGAGGCTTCTTCTGTTGTCCTGTTCCTGACCAGAGATGTGGTCAATGACCTGACCAGGGTGTGGGGAGAAGACAGAGGTGGAGGCCTCCTGGGTGGGGAGGGGGTAAGGATACAGGGAGCACATTGTTCCCCAGAGCTTGCAACACAGCTTTCCTCTCTTTGAACAAAACCCTGTTTTCACCTCCAGCTGACTCATCCCTCCCCTTCCCCCTTCTCCACTATTAGAGCAGCTCTTGCAGCCCTGATGGAACCTGTGCTAGTGGTGGCGGTGAAGGGAGAAGACAGCTCCTCTGGGTCAGGACTCCTGCATTTGGCCCTTTTTGTGTTTCTTTGCTTTTTAAAGAACATTTTCATCCTCTCTTCTCCTTCCAGATTAGATGACCCTTGCCTTATCTTAGACTCAGTATGGAGGTGGTAGTGGTTAACCCTCTGGGCTCTTCTTGACCTCTTTGCTGCTCAATTCCCTGTTTCTGAGCTTTCTCACGGTATCTGTGGGGCTCGGAGTGGTGAGCTTTCTAGGGAAGAGAGTTGGGATATAATAAAAGTAGGCTAAGTGCTAAGGGTTTCAAGAATAAACACGGAAAGAAAACCAGCACTGACCAAGGAGTGCTTCACCCTCAGTGGTGTCCTCATGGAGCTACACAAGCCGAAGCCCGTAGGCCCCCAAATCAGGCCATCCCATCCATCCTTCCTTCTTCCCAGAATCCAGCTGACATGAAGGAAACTGATATTTATTGAACATTTACTCAGATGTTTTTGCATTAAATTCTCATAAAAACGTGGATACTAGTCTCAGAATTGAACGTCTCAGTTAACACCTGGTGGAGCTGAGAGGCAAACTCCTTTCTGACTTCAGAACCAGTGCATTTTCTGCATTTCTGTCCCAGAATTATCTTCAGTTGACACACGTGGTGTCTGTGATCACATTACATGCACAATCATGTGTTAGAGCACTGGGTTAAATGTGGTAACAAGGAGAAAGACAATCTCTAGTCTCCAGGTGGTTGAAGTCACCTGAAAAAAATACACATACATATTTAAGTAGCGTTGGGAAACTATAAATCCAGGCAGCATAACAATGCACAGTGAAGAATACAGAAATTAGGTGCTACTGGAATTCTGAGAAGGGAGGGAGAATTGTGATGGCATAGCTAGGGAAATGCTTCATAGAAGTGGTAGGATTTTAAGGAAAAATTTAAGACTAGACACAGTATTCTAAATGAATGGGATGGCTTATAATTATGGAAATAAGAAAGCAAAAAGACATTCTACACATTAAACAGAGCTTCTCTGAGTTTTATAGGGTCAAGGATGATACATATATCTTCATTTGATTTCTCAGGCTGCCAGATACACGGTAACTATATATCCAGTGCATATTTGTTCAACAGATAAATGAATGGATGACCCACTTACCTGACATAGAACGTTCATGTAAAGGTATTGCAAGAGATGTGAACGGAGCTGTAGGCTGTAGTTAAGGGAATGCAAAGACCTGCAAAAACTGTTCAAAGGAGATCATCCTTGAGGCAATGGGCAGGTAACCTGGAAAAAAGAAGAAAGGCAGGACAACTCGTTCTAATGTTAGTGTCTATATTTAGATGAGAGATGCTAAAAGACTAAGCTCAGACAATAGCATGGGTATAGAAATGATTGGCCTGAGGTACCAACATTGTGGAAGCATAAAGAGAACGTTTTGTGGTAGACTTTGATGAGGGCGGTGGTGGGCAAGCTGGCTCATAAGGAAACTGAGGGGAAAAGAGAGGAAACAAAGCTGAGGGTGGTGGTAGCTGTCACAGGAAAAAAGAGCTAGAAGAGGCTAGTTGGAAGAAAATACAAATTATATTTTAGATTAAGTTGGCCTGAGGTGCTCATGGAACCCACCACTGGGAAAATTTACCATACTTTGGAGGCGGGAGACTGACGAGACTGTGGTCAAGTCTGGAAGGATAGATTGAGAACCCATTCACAGAGAAGCAGTGATTGAAGACAGGCGTGCGCCACCACATCTGTACATGTTCTTGAGAGGGGAGATTATATTACTGTCTAGAAACATGAAAATCTTATGCTTAGTCCTCTGTAATTCTTCTCCTCTCTACTGAAGTCCTGATCTTGATCAGAAAAATAATAGGTGGTGGTTTCGTGGAAGAATTTTAGGTCATCTGGCTGCAATGGATGGAGACTCTCTGAGATGCATATTCGTATTCTGAATTTTCAACTCCCCAGAGGAGTAAATGCTTGGGCAGTTTTGCTCAGGCTCGATTAAAGTGCTCATGCTTCAGTGCAAATCTACTTTGCACTCATTTATGAAAGACTAAGAACCTCAGCCTGGGAAGCTGGTGGGTGGAGTGGACAGTGATTTGCTCCTGAGCCCCAGACGCTTCACCTGATTTTTTCATAACTCCCCACCCTTTTTACTTTTCATGCAGAGATCTCAAAGCTCTAAACAAGCCTTGATCCTCCCTGACCCCCTGAGTCATCCTCTGCTTCCATTTTCCCAGATGGGAGGCAGTGAAATCCATGTGTAGAGATGAGCACTCGGTGGGCGGATGGGTGGGAGAGGTTGGAGGGACAGCCACGAGGATCCAGGGGCCCCTTCTCAATCATGGGTGGGGCAAGAGGAAGGCATCAAGGTGCCTCTAGGTAGCTCAGTTTCAGCTTGTCCTTTTGAGGTTGTTTTATGATGAAGAGACTCGGATAAAGAGTGCGAGCTAGAGAAATTGAAGAACAAACAAAGCTGTAAAAGACGCCGATAAAATTTCTCCCAGCAGTCTTTGGAGCCTCTCTCAAGAATCTAAGAGTGTGCTGGGGATATAGCTCAGTGGAATAAGCGCCTGCCTAGCAAGCACAAGATCCTGAGTTCGATCCCCAGTACCGCCAAAAAAAAAAAAAAAAAAAAAAAAAAAAAAAAAAAGAATCTAAGAGTGATCTTTCCAGATCGTTTGAATTAAGTCTCACAGCCTCCTGTGGGGATCAGAAGACAGCCAGGGTTCGGAGGAGAGAGCACTGAGAGAGGTTTCCCTTTTTTCCCTCTTCTCTCAAGGGCCCAGGTGTTCAAACATCCTTGGAGGTTGAGTTAAGGTTGAAGGGGGAAAGGAAGAGGTATGATGAGCATTACTGATATTTCCACAGAGGGATGTCTGAGTACATGGGTGGTGGGGTAGGTGATGAAGACCTTGAATTGGAGAACATTAAGAAGAGAGAGCAACTGGGTGGCCTTGAGAGCCCCTGGGGCTGTGGACATAGTGGCTCTGTGTGCCGGTGGTTGGCAGGTGGATCAGATAGGGTGGAAGCAACTGGACTCAGACAAAGGCAGTCTGAGGCTGTGGAGTATCTGAAGTGGGGCTTGTGAACACAAAGGATCTGTATTTTGGTACCAAGAGATAAGAAGTTTTGGCCGGGGGAAGCTATGCAAAAGCAGGGAGTGGGGATCTGAGGGGTGGCAAGATTGGTAGTGGGGGGCAAGGGCATCTGTGTGGCACAGGGGATGTGGTGATCTGGGAGGGAGTCTCAGCCTAGGTGAGTGGTCAGAGATCCAGGGATCAGCCTTTTCCCTGCCAACCAGCTATTTCTCTGTTCTTTGTTCCAAATGAATTTGTGTACTGGCCACAAAGAAAAATCTTATGAGCTGATATGACTTAGAGGTGGAAGGGAAAGAGTTGATGGGGGAGTGTGTGTGTAGGGGAGACGCAGAGACCACTGGTTTCCATGGTGATAGCCGAAATCTTCATTTCTAGTCTCCTGATTTCTGCAGCATGTCAGGGGAAGCTGTAAGGGAAAAATGCTACCTCCTCACATCCTCAAATGAATCAATATCTGGTGAGGACTGAGAGATTTGTGAGGGTAGGAGTCTTTAACACGGTAGCGTCTCTAGATACCAAGCTTAATTGAGTTATCTCTAGGTACATTGAAGGAGTTGATGGATGCATGGCTGCAGCAGAGAGCTTCGACTCTTCTTACCAGAGGGCTGGTCTGGAGCTCCAGGAAGCCTCACTAAGCAGGGCCATCCTAATGTGAACAGGACAGACGGGCCTTTCTAGCACCACAGACTGAGTCTGGTACCGTATGGTCAAGTGATCTTCCTTCAAATTTCTCTAATAGTCATTGTGCTGATTTCTTACACAGTGAATCTCTCCAGCTCTTGAGGGAGCCTCCGGGCAGTTGCCTGCTGTTGAGCACAGGGAGCAGGGTCAGGGCGAAGAGATTGATGATGAGGAGTGGTTAGGCAAGGCGAGTGGAGAGGCTGCTGCTATGGCCCAGGTGCTAGGAAGTAAGACCTGGGTATTGTAAAAATCCTGGCTGCCCAATTCTATATCTGGTTTTCTTGTGAGGGCCACAGAGCTTGAATGATACACAAAACAAAAACAAAACAAAACAACAAAACCCCCAAAACAATAACACCAAAATCCCAAAACACAGCACATCGAGGATTCAAACTTGATTCTTGTCCCAGAGTACCCTGACTTTTGCCCTAGTCTTACCCGCCTGGAACCAGCTCTGAGTTTGAGGTGGGTATCCAGCACAATGCCCAGCACAATGAGATCATGTTTTAGGCACAGTGGCTCCTATGTGCTTCCCAAATTCCTTCCACCGGCCTGACTTGTCTAGTGACTTCAGAGTGCAGCAGTTGCCAAAGCTTGCTCTTCCATCCTTGGAGATTTGCTACAGGATGTTTGCTGAATAAATATGTAGCTCTTGCTTGTCTGTGTTGTGCTAAGTTCTTTTCATCCATCGGATCCTTAGCATCCAACATAGCTCTTTACTTACAGGATCCTAGAGAAGTTACCTCCCCCAACAAGAGGCACCAAGCGCTCGGGCTCCGGGGGAGGGGAGGCCCTTGTATAACCTCCCAATGTCCTTCTCTGTCAGCCTGCTTCTGCTCTGTTTACTGGTGTCCTAGTAGCTCCTAGTTCTCTTGCCCCTGGGCTGCCCCTAGTTCTGTGTTCCTCCAACGCCTGCTTTCCCTCTGCTTATTACTGTAGCTTCAATACCCTCCCCCAGTACCCTTAACTCGTGACTCCTTTTAGTTTCTTCTCAACTCTGCTCATTTCCCCATTATGTTCCATAGCCTTTTCCTGCCTCTCTCACCCAGCGCACTCTTTCAAAACATTTATTGACCACCTATTAAATACCAGGCCTTCTGGGTAGCTCTGAGCTCAGACTCTCAGCTTTTTGAGGAAGCTTAAGGTCCAGTAGGGAAGACACACAAGCTCTAGAGCTTTATGACACAATGTGACAAATGGAGTTCCTTGGCCTTCTTTTTCCAAAGTCCTCTTTCAGCTGTGACAAGTTGGATTGGCTCACATTCCCTGAGTGGTGAATTCCAGTCTTTCACAATTTCTGCAGACGGTCAAGTTCTTCACAGAGCCTAACCTTAGTTACTCCTGAAGTTCAGGTTATTCTTTGCACTTAGTTTACTCACCCATACCCTTATCTTTTTTTTTTTTTTAACGAGAGAGTCACTATAATGCCTACTTTTTTCACATCCTAGGGTGTCTATGAAGATTGGTTGAAATAATTCATATAATGGTCCTGTAAATATGTTGTCAATGTTAGAAAAGACTCCCTCTTAACTTCTGAGTTAAAAAATGTAGGAGAGATTTTTTCTCCTATAACTAGAACAGCTCAGATGATAACTTTAGAAAATTCTGAATTGCCTCAATCTGTATTCTCTTTCCTATTCTCTCATTATTTATAGAAAGTGGTTCTTTGATCTCTATAGCCAAAGAGATCCAAGCCCCTTTTCTAAAAAATTCCTTGGAGAAAAGAAATGCCTTTCACTGTAGTAACTGAGATTGAGGGAAGGTTTCCAAAGGGAAACTTTAGCCACCTAGGTGATAACGTCACAGTGCATTATCACTGGAGACAGGGGAATTGCCAGGACGACCCAGGAGGAGCCTGAGGATTACATGGGAGAGTGGTAGTGAAGCTTCATCCTGGATAATGGGTTTCCAAGAGAAATTAAGAGTCTAACTAGGCTGTCCTGAGTCAGAAAATGTCATCAAGCCCTGTTCCTAGTAATGACTTAAGAGCAACTGGCTCGATTCACCCCATTACCCACAGAGGGTGGAGGCAGAGAGCAAAGGCAGATGCTGCTTGGGGCAGACAACTTTCTGGATCCCAGGATGGGCAGCAGTTTGGAGCCCTGGCTGTCTGAGTGACTCTTCCTGGGAGGGTTGCACTGGGTTATCACTCTGTTGCTTCTCCATTGTATGGATACACAGAACACGCTTCAGACAGTGGCTAGACTTTCCAGATTATCCTTTCACCTCCCTCCGCCTCTAGTCACCTCCAAGAAAAAAAAAATTTTTTTTTTCTCAAACTCCCTTTCCAGTCTCTCATAATCTTATCAAGAATTTCTTCCAGATTTGTCCATCCCAGCATCAGTATCCACTTTTGACACATAAAGATTTCTGATGGACCCTGTTGGCAAAGAGCAAGCTCTTCCTGTCTCCTCTGGGGGTCTGCGTGGGGGATGTGGCCTGGTGAGAAGACGGGGGCTGAGCTCCGAGTCATAGGCAGCGCCCCGCCAGCTCCGTGGAGTGGCTGCAGGGCAGCACAGATGGTGCGGAGCCTTCAGTCTCCTTGGTGTAGCCTTGTGCAGTCTTTTCTGTGCTACACTACACACGAAGTCACCAAATTATAGCCAAGCCCTTTGTGATCCTCCCTGTAACGAGCAGGTTCTTTGGGGCTTCTCTTTCTTTCTTGGAGGCGGGAGGGGAGGAGCAAGGTGTTGTCCTGCTCTTTATTTGTATTTTGGTCCCAAAATGTAAATACAATTTTCTATGTTA
>PVLD010014442.1:0-52333 GCA_004027595.1 Dinomys branickii | reverse complement strand
ATATGGGTCCATACATCTACAATTCGAAGATATCAATGGATAAAGCAACAACTACTGTTGAGACCATATCACCTTGTCTATAGATTAGTTGTGATTGTACTATTTTCTATGATAATGGGTGTCTGTTTGTCAATATGTTTTTGTACTTTTATGTTTCTAAAATAAAAAAATAAAAATAAAAATAAAAATAAAAAAAAAAAAAAAAAAAAAAAAAAAAAAAAAAAAAAAAAAAAAAAAAAAAGAAATAGATCTCCAGGAACCAGGACGGGACTGACAGGAAAATTAGAAGTTACAGAGAAGTGGTAGAAACAGATCACAATGCAGAGGAAAAAAAATGAAGCAGACTAAAAACTTGCCCTGGCTCCCAGGGAGTGGAACTTATCTCTGCAAACACAGTGTAAGCCCCATGGTTGGGACCTCCAGGAAAAAACAGGGCAGAACAGCAGCACTGGTACGAAAAGAAGCTGGTAGCTATTGTAAAATGCAAAACCAAAACCACCGTGGGGTTTTACTCCAAAAGTGATTCCTGCCATGTGCCAGGCAAAAGTTGGAAAAGGAATCCAGGGCAGCACCAATCATATTGTCATGGAATGTTTAATCAGGTGCCATTTTGGGAAGGTGTTGATTATTTAAAAGTGAGCCTCAGCACAACTGAAAAACAACTTCACTTCAGGCTTCACAATGTTACCCTCCCACAGTGACTGGGTGAGAGACAGAGGTGGTTAGGTCTTAGAAAAGAGCCAATAGCCTATAGTTGGTCGCACCCAGTGTGCGTTACTGAAAAGAAGACACTAACTAAAGAAATCTCCATACTAACAACAAAATCTTTCCACTGTAAGCACCACAAACCCCAGCACAAAACAAAACAAACAATAAAAATATGAGAAGACAAGGCCAAAACATGCCTCAGAAAAACTCCTAACTCCCGCAGAACTAGTCCATGGGACATTAAAGGGGGAGAAATCAAAAGCCACAGAACTGAATTATTTGAAAAAATAATGGAAGAGATTTTTTAAAAACCAATTAGGTATTCAGCAGATTCAGTGAAGATATAACTGAACAGATGATGCACATAACAAGGTAGTCAGCAAGTTTATAAAGGCACAAATAAAAAGCTACCAGAGCTAAACTAAATGATACAAAAACATGAATGACCAAGTTAGCAAAGAACTAGAGACCATGGTCAGGGACTATTCAGAATTCAGGAGATTAAAAATTCTATTGAAAGTATGGGTAGCAAACGTGACTAAGTATAAGAAGTATAAGAAGTAGAACACGGGGCTGCTGTGAGGGACAAACTATTCAGAGATACCTTAAAAACAAAAACAGAACATGAAAAATAGATCCAGTGGCTGCTAGATCACACAAAAAAGACACCTAAGATTAGTTGAAATACATGAAAACTCAGAAGACAGCACAAAGGGCATAACAAAGCTTGTTCACAGAAATAACAGCAGAAAATGTCCCAAATGTAGGAAAAGAATTAAACATACACATAAGTGAAGCATGTAGAACCCCAAATAGCCACAATAAAAAAAAACCTTCTATATGACACTTTATAGTTAAAATTCCAAAAGTCTAACACAGAATCAGACATACAAGCATGAATATCATATGGTTTCTCTTATATAAGAAACTCAAAATATAAATTAAGAGCAAAATAAAAGATAGTTAGACCTTTTGCAGAAGGGAAGGGGACAAAGAGACAGAGGGAAGGAGAAGTGGGAAGGACAGGAGATGAAAAAAGAATTGCAAGGTGTTATGTACATGCACCAACTCCCCATGAGGAATGTGATCATTATGTACAGCAAAGATGTACTAATAAAAAAGAAATTAGAGATGTCCAAAAAACAATGTATTTTTGAGGTAATGATAATAATAATTATGACTAGGGCTGGGCATATAGCTCAGTGGAATAAGTGCCTGCTTAGCAAGCGCAGGGTCCTGAGTTCGATCCCCAGTACCGCCAAAAAAAAAAATTATGACTAGTATTTATACCATAGTCATTGTCTTAGTCACTTTTCTGTCCCTGGGATAAAACACTCAGCCCCTACAATTTTTTGTTTTTTGTCCTTTTTGGAGACAGGGCCTCGCTATGCAGTGCAAACTGGCCTGAGGTCACATTGTAGCCCAGGCTGGTCTCGAACTTGCATCGATCCTCCTGCCTCAGCCTCCCAAATGCTGGGATTACAGGGAGGCATGTGCCACCATGCCCAGCAGCCCCCACACTTTAAAAGAGGAGATGTTTATTTTAGTTCACAGTTTCAGAGGTTTTAGCCCATGGTCAGCTGACTCCAAGATGAAAGGTCATGGTGGGAGGTCCCGGCAAAGGAAAGCTACTTACTTATGGCCAGCCAGAAACATAGAAGCACAGCAAGAAAGGAGGAACCAGGCTGAGAATCCACCCTTCCAGCTCATGCTCCTAGTGGCCCCTCTCCCTGTCAGGACTCATCTCTCATCTCTGAACATGAGACGTTAGAGGACAATTTAGATCTTAACCATAACATGGACAGACACACACACACACACACACACACACACACACACACACACATCTGTTCAGATGTGCCACTGGGCATGGAGTTGATTAATCAGCCCAGCTGTCATGCTTGGAATCCAGCACCTCATGCACTCTGCAGCCACCCTTGGCACCAGCTGCTCTCGGTCAGGGACCAAGCACGGCAGGGTCTCCTTTGATGTGGGACTCCTCAAATGCATGACTTTGGCTAATTACTATCAGCCTAGATGAAACATCATGAAACCAGAGCTGCAGTCCAAACTGCGTCTCTCCAGCCCTTCTTCAACCTCCTCCTCTTCACAGGGTCAGACCTCAACACAATCTACCAGCTCTTCTGTATTTCGCAGGCTTTGTGGCCAGTCTCCCCACCTCCTGGTGTAGTCTCTTCCTCTAAGTGCTGCCTAGACCTGGAGACCAGCCTCTAGTCACAGCAGCAAAGACGGGCCATGTCAGTTCTGAGCACAACTTGTTGAAGACACTGTCGCTCCAACCTTTCTCCTTCCCTATGAGGGCAGCCAGCTGCCATGGTGCAGGCTGCTCACAGAAGAGCACCACACGGAAAGGAACTGAGGGGGCTTTGGACAAGAGCCAGTAAAGAACCAAGGTCCTCATGCTGGTAGCTGCAAAGCACTGAGTCCCAACAATAACCTCGCAAGCAAATCTCCGCTCCAGTTGTGCCAAGCCCGTAGCTCCATGGGCACATTGATTTCAGACTCATCAGAGACCTTGGAGCCGGAGATCCAGTGAAGCCAATAGGAGTTTCCCTATACACAAAGACTCTTGAATAATAAGTGTATTTTGTGTGAAGCCACTAAATTCTGGGGTAATTTATGCTGTAATAAACAAATTCATCTTTTTTCCCCCTCATGGCTGTCGCCTGAAAGAACAGACCTTACATCTAATGACATCTTGGTATCTGCTTTGTGCAGGACTCACTCTAGCACAGCTCCTTATACAGGCA
Source organism: Dinomys branickii (assembly GCA_004027595.1). NCBI lineage: Eukaryota > Metazoa > Chordata > Mammalia > Rodentia > Dinomyidae > Dinomys > Dinomys branickii. The sequence goes on along the minus strand of PVLD010014442.1, from coordinate 48,854 downwards.
CGAAAACTGAGACTAATGCAATGATTCTATGTGTTTGTTAAACTATTCGCTGGAAACACATGATATTCATTGTAGGGGTTATTTCTGGAGACAGAAAAAACAACTGGGAATAGGAAGGTAATAGAGGAATTTTAACTTTTAAATGTTTATTTCTTTAAAAATTTTGTTTCTCATGCCTGTAATCTCAGTACTCAGGAGGCTGAGACAGAAGAACTACCACAAGTTTGGGACCAATCTAAACTACATAGTGAGTTCAAAGCCAACCTGAACTACATAGCCAGACCTAGTCTCTAAAAAAAGCATAAAACCCAAAAAAAATTAATTTTCATCTTATACAAATAAAACCATGTTAGGTTACAACAGCCTGGCTATTTGAAACTTTTGACATAAAATTCTATATTTTATGTCAAATATATATTTATATATGTGTATTAATATACATCACAGCTAGTATAACCTTAGAACCTCAAAACAGTCTAGCTGTGCTGGGGCATGTGAGTAATCTCAGCACTCTAGGAAGCCGAAGCAGGAGGACTACAAGTTTGAGTCAAGCCTTAAAACCTGAAAACAGGCTGAGGCAGGAAGATCATTGTGAGTTCAAGAGCAGCCTGGGTACCTAGTGAGTTTAAGGACAGCCTGAACCCTGTCTCAAAAAACCAAAACAACAAAAATCTGAAAACATATAACTTGGGTAGATTTCATCTTCTTCATACAAAATAGAAAATGACCACTTTGCATCTAGTAAGATATATTTTATTTCTTTAGTAAGGGAAGACGAGTGTTTGCTCATATACGGAGCAATCTGAGGCCATCCTATTGCTGGGAGACATGTTAGATGATACAGCTGCTGTGCGAGGCAGTTTTGCAGTTTCTGAAAAAGTTAGATGTAGAATTAACACATGACCCCTGATTCCACTCCCAAGTGTATGGCAAAAAAGTTTGAAAACAGGAGTTAAACAGAGGCCTGTAAACCCACTGTGCACATCAGCCAATCACAATTGCTTAAAGCCAGAAACAATCCAGTTGTCCACCAGCAGATGGGTGGGTGAAAATGAATGTAGCTTATGCTACATACAGTGGAATATTACTTGCCTGAAAAAAGGGATGAGATCCAAATACATGCCACAGCATGAGCGGACCTTGGAGACATCAGACAAATTGAAATAAGCTGGAAAAATAACAAACAGTTCATAATTCCATTTCTATAAAGTTCCCAGAATAGTCAAATTCACAGAGATAGAAGGTAGAACAGAGGTCCCCAGGGGCCCCTAGGAAGAGGGCCCAAGGATTTACTGTTTAATGGACACAGAGCTTCTCTTTGACATGACAGAAAGTTCTGGAAATGGATGGCTGTTGTGGTTGCCCCCGAAGTGTGGGTTAGAGGTGGTTAAAATGATAAAATTTTATTTTAAAATTTATTTTATACAATAAAAAGAAGTGGAGGAGGGAGAGATAGGAGAAGAGATTTGGGAATTTTTAAGTGACTAGCTGTGGTAACATGCCAAGAGAATGGAATGATTTCAGGGCTCCAGGAGGATCAGAGCCCTCTCACAGAATTCGATATTCTCTCAAGACTAAAACCACAACCTTCTCTGGGTGGCCTGTATTTATCTAGCTATCAGAAGAAGGGAGGGAGTACTCAAGAAGGGGGGAGCCACTCCAGGACTTCTCCAAGTAAGATATTAAGTTAATCCACTGAGGAGAGAGATGCCTGAGGCATCTAGTTATCTAGTTGAGGTTGTGTCCAGGTGTCCTTGGCTGTGATCTTGTCTTATCCTTTGAGGCTTTCTGGCTTCACTCACCATTACAGGTTTTAGTAGGGATCAGTGACTCACAGAGTTTCACTTACTATGAGTCCACCACCCCTCTTCAGACAAGGAGCCTAGGGCTTGAACAGACTCACAAGTAAACATGAAAAGCCAATTGGTTAATTTAAGTCCTGCTCAGGGCTGCTTTACAGTGGTCCCCATCAGTCCTTGCCCTGCTCTGCGCTGCCCCAGCATCACAGCCTGTCGCCGCTGCTGTGCACGTGAAACAAGACTGAGCCACTGGGTTCACCTTCCCAGAAACAGGAGCACCAGGCAACACAAATGTTCTCACCCTCTGCATACATCCACAAATGATCTGAAAGTGTCGCCAGGGTTGATCTGGGACTACAGGGAAATCGTAACGAATAGGTGAGTCTGCAAATACGGGGTGTGTGTATAGTGAGGATCAGCCGTCATATTCACTAAGCTGCATTTCTAAACTTGCTGGGTCTGGAGCTCATCTCCCAGTGAGCCGGGTACACATTTGGGTAAGGTGTGCCCTGTCATGCTGTCTCCTCGTGCACACAGACTTCTCCAGCACACGGGGAAATGCATGGGCACTTGTTCGCACTCCTTTGCACACTTCAGGGTTGCCAGGGGCCTGGTTAAAGTGCGGGTCCTTGGGCTCCACGGAGAGTTAGCTCAGGAGACCTAGGAATGAGCTAAGAAATCTTCATTTTTAAAAGCAAGCTCAGCCAACTGATTCATTTTGAAATGAAAATCCAGAGACATTCTGAAACATGGAAATTCTGCCATCTGGACCCACCATTTTTTAATGCTCTGCAACCAAAGGCCACCAGTGATACAAGTGCAGTCAAGCCAATCTGCTTCTTTGGCTCAGACACTGCAACCAGGCAGCCCACACACTGTGGAAGAGCGACTGAGGATACAGCATTAGGAGGGACTTAGACCACTGTCCACTGACAGGTCGGTAAAGAAAATGCGCTATTTGTACACAGTGCAGCACTATGCTGCCATAAAGAAAGATACCCTTGTGGCATTTACAGGTGTTATGGTTTGGTTCTGGATGTCCCCCAAAGCCTCATGCAGTCCTGGGGCGGGCTTCTAGAGTTTATGATTGATTCATGGCTGTGAGTGCTACACCTGCCCCAGGGCAGGTAGTTTGCCTACAGTGTAAGCGAGGGAAAGAGGCTGCTCGCCGCCCCTCCTCCCTTTTGCTCTTGTTACTTTTGCTGTCTTCCACCATCATGAACTGTTGCCCTCTGCCATGTGCCACTCTGCCTTGGAGCCAGCTGAGTATGGACCAAAAGCTCCACAAATTGTGAGCTAAATAAACCTTTCCTGCCTTAATTCTGTGTGTCAGGTGTTTTGTCTCAGCAATGAGAGTAAAGTAACCAAGACTGTAAACAAATGGATGCAACTTGAGAACATAATGTTAAGTGAAATAAGTCAGACACACAAGCTTAAATATCACATGGTTCTCATATGAGAAATGCAAAATATTTCCACATATATAAACAGCAAAATAGGAAGTAGCTAGGGAGAAGCACAAATAACTCCCCAAGTTATCTATTTCGTTGTTTTAGAAATATCTCAATGTATACCCTAATTTGTTTCATTTATACTACTAGATTTTCTTAGTTCATTGAAAAGAAAATTTTGTGCTATTGTCTGTTTCTTTTCTGTAAGAGAGACTCTTTTGTTGCCTGTGACTTGTACTGTGACTAACATTTTGGCCATTCTTTTATGTTCCCTCGCATAGTAATTAGTGTTATTCCCTAGTTTATTAAGAAATTTTGTTTTATTTTCATAGGAGAGATTTAAAAATATTTTCTTTATTAATATCTACATGGCAGCTGAGCTGAGCCCTGCATGGCATCAGCAGCCTCAGTATGGCTCCCTCACCCCACCTCCATTGGCATGGGAACTGGGCTTGGTCCTAGACAGCATCTCAAGCCTCGGTGACCGCAACCTTCCCCTGTACCTGGCAGAAGCTGGGCTGAACCTCAGACATTTTCAGGAACCCTGGTAAGCTGCTCTGCCCCACCCCACCAGTGTGCAAGGCAGGCAGAGCCCCACACACCTTCCGGGGCCTCAGTAACCACCCCCTGCATCCCCGGCACCCCCACAGGAGCCAAACTAAACCCTGGACATAGTCATCAACCTCAGTAACTCTGCCCTCCCCCCTCCCCCACTGACCTGGGAACCAGGCTGGGTCCTGGGCAACGTCTGAAGCCTCAGTGACCATGACCTGTGCACCTCCCAACCTTGCAGAAGCCAAGCTGAACCCCAGACAGCTTCAGGAAGCCCAGTGAGCCTTCCCTGTCTCTCCTCCACCAGCCTGGGAGCTAGCTGAATGCCAGACAGCTTCAGGAGCATTTATGACTGCACCCTGTCCCCACACACCATCACAGGAGCCATGTTGAGCACTGGGGACCTTCAGATCCTCTCCCTGCCACTCCTACACCATCATGGGAGTCAGACTGAGCTCCAGGGAATCTCTGAATCTTAAAAAATGACAAAACAAAGGAGCAAAATGCAATCTCAGACCTCTCCCCCGCCCAGAACAAGCCTAGGAGGCATCAACACAGAAGAGCCTGGAAATAATACACCTGAAATATCTGAAATAATAGCATCTGAAGTAAAGAAACAACTCCATTATGGCCATAGAAGACATCAGATCAGAAATAATCTCTCGGATAAAAAAGGAAATGACAACAATAATGAAAGAATTGCTCAGCACATCCAAAGAGGACATAGACAAGAAAATAGAGGAGCATAGAAAAATCATGGAAATCTTGAATGAACAATATAAGAACTGGAATGCATGAAATAGATTAAAACAGATACCCAGGAAATAAAAATTACATGGAAAGCTGGCAAAAACCATCTGAATAAAGCTGAAGATAGATTATCAGACCTTGAAGACAGCATTGCCACTAACGACTGTGAAAGAACAGATCTCTTAAAAATAACAAAGAACCAGGAAATAACAATTCAACAACTGCAAGACAAAGCAAAGAAAAACAAAGTAAGATTAATAGGTATCAACAAAACAACAGGTATCAACACAGATGATGTAAAACAACTATCTGCAGAAATAATAGCACAAAATTTAGCAAAGAGAATCAGACATACAGTTAAGCGAGGCATATAGAATTCAAATTAGCCATAACTGAAATAAATCTAGACCAAGATCACTCTATAGAGTGATCAAGATCCCAGAAATTCAGCAGAAGAACAAAATATTAAAAGCTGTTACAGGAAAGAAACAGATCACCTATAAAGGAAAGCCCATCAGATTTCTCAACATAAACCGTCAACTCAAAAACAGCTTGGAGTGAAGAATTTCAGGCCCTGAAAGAAAACAACTTCCAACCCAGATTGATGCACCCTGCAAAACTATCCTTCAAAATTAATGGACAAATAAAATATGTCCATGATAAAGAAAAACTGAAGAACTTCATGATTGTCAAACCACCCCTACAAAGAGTACTGAAAGATATTCTAGAAAGAGACAGAAATGACCAAAACTTCAAGAAGAACAACAGGAAGGAACCACCAAGCAGAGCAAGCAATTAAACAGGTAAAGGAGGAACTAACAATGGGAAAATAACATGACAAAAATAGGACAATATATATCAGTTATAACCATCAATGTAAATGGCCTCAACTCACCAATCAAGAGAAGCAGACTGGCAAATGGATCAAGAAAAAAAATCCAACAATATGCTGTATACAAAAATAAAGAAGAGATAAAGAAGGTCACTATATACTTGTTAGGGAAAACTTCAAGAGGAAGAGATAACAATCAAACATCTATGCACCAAATACAGGGGCATCCAACTATGTAAGACAAATTTTAACAGACATAAAAAATGAAATAAACAACACACTCACAACAGAGGACATTAACACCCCATTGTCATAGATAGATCAACTACATAAAAAAAAAACAGCAAAGAAATAACAGAATTAAACCAAACTTGTGAACAAATGGACTTAGTAGACCTTTACAGAGTGTTTCACCAAACATCAGAATACATATTCTTCTCAGCTGCACATGGGATGTTCACTAAAATACACCATATGCTAGCACATAAAACATGCTTAAGTAAATACAAAGGAATTGAAATTATCCCATGCCTACTATTGGGCCATAGTGCAATGAAATTGGGAATTAATGACAAAAGAAACTACAGAAACTCCATAAACACATGGAAATTAAATAACACCCTCCTGAACAACCAATGGGTTATAGATGAAATTCAAGAAGAAATTAAACACTATTTACAATCAAATGAAAATGCAGATACAACTTACAGGAACCTGTGGGATATAATGAAAGCAGTCCTCAGAGGGAAATGTAGAGTGGTGAATTCCCACATCAGGAAAATAGAACGAACACAAGTAAACAATATCATGCTGTACCTCAAGCTTCTAGAAAAAGAATAGTATGTCAAGCCCAACACCCGAAGAAGGCAGGAAATTATAAAGCTCAGAGCAGAAATTAATGCAATGGAGACTAAGAAAACATTACAAAGAATTAATGAATCAAAATGTTGGTTCTTTTAAAGAATAAATAAAATTGATAAATCCCTACCCAAACTTATCTAAAAATGGAAAGAAAAAAACTGAAATTCATGCAATAAGGAATGAAAGGATGAAGTTACTACAGATCATGTAGAAATTCAGACCATCCACACCTACTTTGAAAATCTTTACTCTCATAGGATAGAAAACACAGAGGAAATGGACCAATTCCTGGATAGATATTAATTACCAAAGCTGAATGAAGAAGACATAAAAATCCTGAATAATTCAATATCAGCCAGTGAAATTGAAAATGTAATAAAAAAAAAACTTCCCAATGAAGAAAAGCCCAGGTCCTGATGGACTCACCACTGAATTCTATGAAAATTTTAAAGATTTAATGCCAACTCTTCTGAAACTCTTTGATGAAATTGAAAGGTAAGGTATTCTCCCCAATTCATTCCTGGAGGCAAGTGTTATCTTGATACAAAACCAGAAAAAGATCCAACCAATAAAGAGAATTACAGGCCAATCTCCCTAATGAATATAGATTCAAAAATTCTCAGTAAAATACTAGCAAACAGAATGCAATAAATCACCAAGAAAACTATACACCATGACCAAGTGGGATTCATCCCAGGGATGCAGGGATGGTTCAATATATGCAAATCAATTAACATAACACACCATGTCAATAGCGTCAAAGACAAAAATTGTATGATCATCTCAATTGATACAGAAAAACTTTTGATAAAGCCCAACACTGATTTATGATAAAAACCCTAACAAAATAGGAATAGATGGTCTTAACCTCAATTTGATCAAAGCCATATATGACAAACCAATGCCTAACATTGTTATGGTTGATACATTGTGTCAACTTGGGGAGTCTAGAGGTTTGGCTAAGTGACTCAGCAGTTGTAAATCTTGGGGTAAAAAGGACACGCCCTTCCCCTTCTGGGATGTTGTTTGTTGTGTTAATTGGGGAAGTTTAGAAGGTTAACTATGTGACTCAGAAGGGAGCCGGGGTGCTTATTTGTATTCATCTAAACCTGTGCAAGAGGAAGGCACGCAGAGGGTGTGGGCGTAGAGGACCCCCCCCCCCAGAGCCGGTGGACTATAAAAAGGAACTGAGGACGGACCGGCTGGAGTTCGGAGGAGCTCCAGTCTTCACCTTTGGCTTGGTCGACTCCCGGCTTCCGGTGCAGGCTCCAGCTTCCGCCTGGGACTCTTCAGCGTTCTGGTGTTGGGTCTCCCGCCTTCATCGTAGATTCATCAGCATTTCGTCGCGGACTCAACAGCCCTTGATGCGGACTTGCACGGACACTGCGGTGAGCTCCAGGCCCCAGGCCTGGGCTCCTCAATCTCCAGTGTTAAGACACCCTCTGCGCACTTCCTCATCTAACCCTGTAGCTGACCATCGTAAGCCAAATAGGTAATTTGTTGTACATTTGTATATCTTGTGTTAAATCTGTCTCTCTAGTAAACCCTGACTGATACAAACATCATACTACATGGACAAAACTTTCATCTTAAAATTAGGAACGAGACAAGGATGTCCACCATCGCCACTCCTATTCAATATAGTTCTGGAAATATTAGCCAGAGCAATTACATAAGAGAAAGGAATAAAAAGAATAAAAATAGGAAAGGAAGAAATGAAATTGATTACAGATTTAATAACCAAATTCAGTAGTGTAGCTGGATACAAAGTCAACACTCAAAAATCAGTGACATTCCTATACACAAACAACAAATGGATTGAGAAAGAAATTACTGGAACCACACTTTTCATAATAGCTTCTAAAAAATGAAATACTTAGGAATCAATGTAACAAAAGAAAGAAAAGGTCTATACAGAGAAAATTATGGTACTCTGAAAAAACAAATCAAAGATTTAGAAAATGGACAGATATTCCTTGCACATGAATAGAAAGAATCAACATTATAAAAAAGGCTATACTCCCAAAATTTTTATACAGATTCAGTGCAATCCCAATTAAGATACCATTACTATACCTCAAGATCTAGAGAAAACATTCCTAAAATTCATTTGGAACCAGAAGAGGCCCAGAATAGCAAAAGCAATCCTGGGCAATAACAAGGCAGGAGGCTTCACAATCCCTGACTTGAGATTACACTACAAAGTTACTGCGATACAATGAGCATGGTACTGGCAAAAAAACAGACCTGTAGATCAATGGAACAGATTAGAATATGCAGACACATTTACAAACACACTCAGACACAATTACAAATACACTCAGTCATCTTATCTTTTTTTTTTTTTTTCCGGGACCGGGGATCGAACTCAGGGCCCTAGTGCTTAGCGGCAAGCACTTAGCCCACTGAGCTGTACCTCCAGCCCCAGTCATCTTATCTTTGACAAAGGGGCCAAACATGCTCACTGGAAGAAAAATAGGCTCTTTAAAACATGGTGCTGGAAAATCTGGCTCTCCAAATGCTGAAGACTAATACTTGACCCATGTCTATCACCATACACTAAGCTAAAGTCAAAATGGATCAAAGATCTAAATATTAAAACACAAACACTAAATCTACTGGAAGAAAACATAGGCAGACATCTTGAAGACATAGGTGTAGGCAGAGAGTTCATGAACAAAAACCAAACTACATGGGAAATACTTCAAAGAATCAACCTGGATCTCCTCTTTTTGAAAAACTTTTGCACATGAAAATAAATCACCAACAGGGTAAAAAGAAAACACACAAACTGAGAAAAAAAATTTTGTCCAACTGTCCCTCTGACAAAAGATTTCTATCTAGAACATATAAAGAATTTTAAAAATCAGGCCCCCAAAATTCAAAGACCCACTCCAAAAATGGGCACCTGAGATAAATACACACTTCTCAGATGAAGAAATACTAATGGGGAATAAATATATGAAAAAATGTTCAAAATCATTGGCCATTCAAAAAATGCAAATTAAAACAACACTGAGATTCCATCTCAACCCAGAAAGAATGGCTATCATTAAGAAATAAACCAATAACAAATGCTGGAGAAGCTGTGGGAAAAATGGAACCCTTCTCCACTGCTGGTGGGAGTGTAGACTGGTGAAACCACTGTGGAAATCAAAGTAAAGATTCCTCACAAAACTAGGATTAGAGGTCCCACTTAACCCAGCTATTCCCCTTCTGGGTATTTTCCTAGAAGAATTAAAAACACCATACCACAGCAATATATGTGCGCCCATGTTTATAGCAGCACAATTTGTAGTAGCTAAATCTTGGAAACAACCCAAATGCCCACTGAGGAATGGATTTAAAAGCTGTGGTATTTTTATGCATTGTAGTGTTACTCTGTGTTATGGTTGGTACATTGTGTCAACTTGGGGAATCTGGAGGTTTAACTGAGTGATTCAGCAGGAAGCTGGGGTGCTTACTTTGTAAACACCCTGAGCCTGTGGAAAAGGAGGGCATGGAGACTGTGTGAGAGCTACCCGCCCCCTGCGTGGGGGTAGGTTGTTTACAATGTAAGGGAAGAGAAGAGGCTGCTTGCAGCCATTCTTCTCTTTTGCTGGTTGCTTTTGCTGTGCTCTGCTGCCATGAACAGTTTGCCCTCTGCCATGTGCCACTCTGTCTCAGAATCGCCAAGTATGGACTGAAACCTCCACAGACTGTAAGCTAGATAAACCTTTCCTTCCTTCATTTTCGGTGTTGGGTATTTTGTCTCAGCAATGAGAGAAAAGTAACCAAGACACTCAGCTATAAAAAAAAACAAGGTAAAATTGAGGCTTTTATAGGTAAATGGATGCAAATAGAGACCATACTCATAAGCAAAGTAAGTCTGATCCACATGTGTGGACAGCATGTTGTCTCTCTAGAGTAAGAACATGAAAGAGTAAGTGGAACCCAAAATGTACAGTAGATGTTAGGAAAGGGAGAGAAATTGCTCAAAAGAGGAAACAACTGGAATGAGGGAAAGGAGAAAAGGAAAGAAAGAAGGAAGGGAAAATATGTATATGTACACAGAAGGATGGCTGGGGTGATTGTACGGCTGATATCTAATGGTTTATTGAAAGGAACAGTTAATACTTTTATTGACCAATTTTGCATGCTTATATCTGGTAATCTGAACAACTAATTGGAAGATAACAATGTGTGACATGATGTCCACTGTTGAATTCCTATCATCTTGTTTGGTGAAACTCTGCATCATTTATAATTTTTACTTTTTATTCTCTTTAATGGTTTGACTAATGTTGCATTCTTACATCTGGTAAGCTGACCAACCTTGATGAAGACAAAAGTATGTACTATAACAACCACAGTTAGTCCCTGTCATTTTGTTCTGAAACCTTGTGTCATTCTTATTGTTTTTGCTTTGTTTTATTTTTGTCTATGTTGCTGGCATTTTGCTATTGTTCTTTTTAAAAAATTCTCTTTAAAATAAAAAAATTTGTATGTATTACATTAAAATAGTTTAAAAGAGGGCTGGGGATATAGCTCAGTGGAATAAGCGCTTGCCTAGCAAGTGCAGGGTCCTGAGTTCAATCCCCAGTACTGCAAAAAAAAAAAAAAAAAAAAAAAGAAGTGAGAGAAAGAACAAGATGACACAAAATAGTTTAAAAGGAAAAATGCAGAAAAAAAGGAGAAGAAGGAAAAGAAAGGAAGGGAGGGAGGGAAAGAGGGAGGAAGGAAGGAAGGAAGGAAGGAAGAAAAAGAAAGAAAGAGAAAAGAAAAGAAAAGAAGAAAGAGAGAGACAGAGAGAAAGGGCTGGGAATGTAGCTCAGTGTAGAACCCCTGGGTTCAATACCCAGTACCCTAAAAACCAACAAACAAAAGACAAATAAATAAATAATATTAAAAATAAATTTGAAAGCTCTGAGATACAGCTTGGTGCAAAAAGCCCAGAGTTTAATTCCCAGTCCCACAAAACAACAGCAAAAAGAAAACAACAAAACGCATTTGTCCATTGAAAATATGTATGCCCTTGTATGTTTGGACAACATTCCTCACCATCAAAAATTTTTAAACCCGGCGTGAGGGTCGTTGGGAGTTCGAGGCCAGCCTGGGCTACACAGTGAGCTCAAGGCCAGCCTGAACTGCATAGTGAGACCCTGTCTGAAAAAGACAAAAAAAAAAATTACAGCTCTTACAAATTTTTTTATTATACCTATAAACCAAGTCTCTGATAGTTTAAAGTAGCAGAGTTTTTGCATCTGAAGAAGGAAATTTACTGTGACCCCAAAAGGAATAGTAAAGAACCTGGGAGGAAAGGAGCTCTGGAACCAGACGAAATCACATCAGCTTGGCAAGTGAGGAACGCTGGGTAATCTCTCCACGGGAGCTCTTCCAACTCCAGGCGATCTTTACGTCTTCCGGAGACCGTGCACTCTTTCACAACAGCCCTATTTTAGAAGAAGAAAACTCACAGTGCTAAGTGCAGCATAACAGCTCATTATCCCTTTCCTGCCATTACTTCTTTTTTTTGTTGTTTTTTTTTGGGTTTTTTTGGCGGTACTGGGGATTGAAACTCAGGACTCTGTGCTTGCTAGCCAGGCGCTTATTCCACTGAGCTATATCCCCAGCCCCATGCCGTTACTTCTTGATGCCTCTATGTCTGGAAACAGAAAATATCCGGAAAAAGAAATATCCTAAATGTACCCATTGTAACATAAATATGCCTATTAAATGCTCCTCTTTCACACTAGATTTATTTTATTTTATTTTAAGAAAACTTTTAAAGAAAGAAAGAGGTTATGTAGCATGGCACTGAGCCGCAGGGCCTGGGTACATTTATTGTGCTCTAACAGACAGACCTTCTACACGTAGTCATATTGTATAAGGCAGTATGAGGTATTTCGTTTATTTATTTATTTACTGTTGGCACAGGGACACGAACTCACATCCTTGCACTTGCCAGGCAGGCACTTGTGCCGCTGAGCTATATCCCCAGCCCTAACTAGATTTATTTTAATCTTGATAGTCACATTGAAGCACAGGGCCACTCTTGCATGTCATCCAAGTTCAACATGTTTTAAGATCTTCACTGGTGTGTTGCAATATATACCCAGTTCAATGAAACAGTTTTATAAAAAGAAGCCCAGATACATCCCGGAAGTGGACAAATGTATATATATTTTACTTTGCATCAAAAATTAAAATAAGGGCTGAGCATGATGATGCATGTCTGTCAGCATGCCTCTGGGAGGCTGAGGCAGGAGGACTGAAAATTCAAGCCTAGCTTGGGCAACTTTAGTGAGAGGAGTCCTAAGGCCCTAGGTTCAATCCCCAGTACCACATGTGCACATGAAAAATGAAAATAACAGACTTGGCTACATACAGCATTTTACACTGCAGTGTGTCCCAGATGGTTACTTTCCAGTTTCTCTCGAAAAGTCAGAAGACTGGAAATACGTTCCTTTCATTCCATTTGCCTTTGGTCCTGTTTATTTATTCATTTATTTATATAAGTTGCTGGCATGTTCACTGTGGGTGATTGGTACTTATACACACAACACCTCTTAGTCTCATTTTGGAGACCAAGTTCACCAGTTTACACTACAAGAGAAACACATTTAAAGAAAGTTGAGGTGGGTCTAGAAATGGATATGCACAGAGCTGACAAGGCCGAGGTGCACAGGAGTAGCTCTGTGGATACATTGGAAGGTATAGTCCTGCTTGGCCAGTTTTTCAAACATACTTAAAGTGGTGGTCTTTGATCCTCTAAGCCCCAGAAGTTCTGAGCCTCTCAACTTTTATACAACGAACTAGAGTGCAGGTATTTCATTATTAAACTATATGATCCTGTGACCCTGTATAACCCTTCTTTTCCTGGCATTGATTGATTGATTCACTGATCAATTGATTGATTGCACTTATGGTACCAGGGATTGAAGCTAAGGCCTTGTGCATGATATACAAGTCTTTTACTCTGAACTATATCTCCAGACCACTGTTATTTTTTATTTCGAGACAGGGTCTTGCTAAGTTTTCCAGGCTGGCCTCAAGCTCTATCTCCCCACCTCAGCCTCCCAAGCACCTGCAATTATAGGCACGGGCCGCCACACCTTGCCTTCCTGACTTTTAAAGTCAGGTGACTTGTTTATATAACAATCTACAGTGGCAAATTCTCCATTAAGGTGACCCAGCAAACACAATCAAGAACAATACAGAAGGGAAAATAGCCTATGTAGGTGGATTTTTATCCTTTTTAGGTGCTTCAAGGGCACGAATGGACTGTTGTAATTTACATGTACATATATGATGCAGATGTCTGTGAAATCAAACCACTTTTCCCACACACACACATCTGCAACTGCTTTGGGAAGCAGACAGATTATGAAATATCATCATGACAAGGATGGCATTTTAGGTGTATTGCTTTTCAGGGTTAATGCGCCATGGTCTCACTCAGTCTGTTCATGTGTTTAATTGCCTTCTGCTATTATTCTGGATGCAAGAAATCCAGCCAGGGAACAGTGAATCAAAACAATTGCACTTGGCTTGCATGTCTTCGAATGAGAACAGAGTCTGCTAATTGCAATCAAGTTCACTCTTTTCCTGGAACCTTGTCCGCCCTACACTTGTCACAACCTGCCTCAGCCCATACACACAGGCAGAATGGAGGGCTTAGGCACTGGGCAGGTGAACCAAGCCCCCCAAATAACTTGGAGACAAAAATGTTTTCTAAAATACAAAACACTTTCCAGCTTACACTGCTTGATTGAAACATGCATTTTATTCATTAGAAAAACACTTGCTCAGTGCTCTCATAGATTACTTCACATCCATGTGAAAATGTATGTATGGTACTAGTCATAGAAATGAAAATAATAACTAGAAGTGCGTGTAAAAGATTGAACCTAATCAAGAATCATAGTTGGAGAATCACTGCAATGGCATTTGAGCAACAGGATCACTGTGTGTGACTACTAGACAGTACAGCGATGTCCAGCATAAAAATCAAAACTTTTATGTCTGACTTTTATCACAAAGGGGCAGCCTTGGAGGGCAAATGTTAGTGAGCATCAGTTCCTATACAGCTCTGACAAGACTAGCTATTTCTCTTTCTTCAGTTTTTAGCGGGGTCAGCTTGCCTTACACCTCTCCACATCAGTCCCACCTGTGGTTTTCCTATTCATTGATACGTTTTTCTCCACTTCATAATGTCCTAGCTACACTTTTCAGCTAATTCATTTAACATCCTCCTTTTGTACGTATGTGTGTATTGGGAATGGAACTCAAGATTTTTGCACTAAGTCACATCCCAAGCCTTTTAAATTCTTATTTTTAGTTTTTGACAGAGTCTCGCTAAATCATTAAGTTACTCGGGCTGGGTTCAAACTTGCAATCTTCCTGCCTCAGCCTCCCAGAGTGCTGGTATTGCATATGTGTGCAACTGTGTCCAATGTGACATCGTCCTTCCTACTACACAGAATGTTCTCAGGCTAGAAGATAGCTTCGTGGTAGAACACTTGCCTAGTACACATGAACTTTGATCCCTAGCACCACAAAATATAAACATACAGAATATTCTCTTTTTTTCTGTGTGTCATACATTTGTATCCCCATAGGGAAGAAGTTCACATATGAAGTTTTAACATAGAGGTTAAAGCAAACACACACACACACACACACACACACACACACACACACACACTGCATAGCTCAATCCTCCTTAGCATTTTTTTGGACAATTTTGGAAATATGACTGTCTGACCATGACCATTTAATGTGATCTGTGATACCTTCGTATTCTTAACTATCAACAGAGAATCAAGGTTCCTCTACCAAACTTGATTTATGGAGTTAAAATTCGGCCCTAAGATGAACAACAGTGATTGGTATTCTAAGTAGGCATCAATCACCTTGGGGTGGAGGACCAAACCCTAACCCACTCCTGCCAGGAAAGTCCTTGTCTGTCCCATGTGTGACTTGCTTCCCCATTTGATCTCCATTTAATCAATTACCCTAGCGACTATACTTATTATAATCTTATTGGTTGATCATGGTTTTGTCCCACCTCACACCCATCCTATGATTGCCATTGATCAGTATTACCTAAATGACTATTCTTGTAATCTTATCAATTGGCTATAGTTCTTAAACCTGTCTCATGTCACAGCTTTGCTCAATAAAACACCCTTGAGAACTGCTACACTCACCCTAGAGCCTGGATACACTATAAGGGACAGAAAGAGGCTTGTATCTCCCATTTTGCTCTTGCTGCTTTTGCTGTCTTCTGCCACCATGAACTGTTGCCCTCTGCCGTGTGCCACCCTGCCTCGGAGCCACCTGATATAGACTGACACTTCTATAAACTGTGAGCCAAATAAACCTTTCCCCCTTTAACTTTGGGTGCCAGGTATTTGTCTCAACAATGAGAGAAAAGTAACTAAGACAGTATCATTATGTTATAGGCAACCCGCTTTCTGGGCCCTTTTCTGTCCCTCTCAGACAGAAGGATTTTTTCCTCTTCATAAATTCTTCCTACTCTTAAAAATAAATTTTAAAAATACAATAAAATAAAATTCAGCCCTAAAATTATCTTAACACAAATTAAACAAGCAACTTGGTAAGGTGGCACACATCTATAATCCCAGAACTCAGGAGGCTGAGGCAGGAGGATCACCACAAGCTTGAGGCCAGCCTGGGCTACATAATGAGTTTAAGGCCAGCCTGGATTATATAATGAGACTCTGACTCAGAAAAATAAAATAAAATAATGACAGCAAAAATATGAGAAAAAGTTCTCAAAAAACTATAGGAGTTTTTTTTAAAGGGAATAAAAAATTGCTTATCTGACATTCATATTTTAAATTTTCTGTTGATTACACTTATCATACTGGCTGCCCATGTTGGATTTGTGGTTTTGTTCCTGAGAGAGGCTCATCTGGACCTGCATGTGTTGGAAAAAATTCCAGAATGTCTGGGCTGAAGACCAAAAAGAAAAAAAAAGGAAGAATTGTAGGAATTAAAAATCTCCAGGGACACCTTGGTAATGAGGAAGCAGACTAACTGGGTCTGAGCGTGGCCTTCCTTCCTGTGTCCCGTTATTAGGAGCCCTCTGGTATAGTCTGAGTCTGGATGTCCTCCCAGGGCCTCATGCAGTCATGCGGTAGCTTCTAGAATTTTTCATTGATTCAAGGCCCAGTGCTGGGATTACGGGTGTGAGTGCTGCACCCACCGGCGGGAAGCCTGCGTACGGTGTAAGGGAGGCAAGGAGGCTGCGCGTCTCCTTTCTTGCTGCTCTTGCTGCTTTTGCTGTTTTCTGCTGCCATGAACTGTTGCCCTCTGCCATGTGCCACTCTGCCTTGGAGCCAGCCGACTATGGGCTGAAACCTCCACACACTGTGAGCTAAGTAAACCTTCCCTTCCTTAATTCTGGGCATCAAGTGTTTTGTCTCAACAACAGGAAAAAAGTAACTAAGACACCCTCTCTTCAGGATGCCTCTCTGCCTTTAACATCAAGTGCTTCTGAAAGTGTCTGTGCTGTCTGTGGGGGAAACAGTATCAGGCTCGTCGTGATTCTTCTTATGCCCAGACATTAGGTATTTTGAAAACCCCAGGTCTCTTACAATGAGTATAACACTAGAGAAAAAAAGAAAAAGAAAAACAGGGCTCTGAAGTATACAAGATATGTTATGGCTTGTGTCTAGGTGTCCCTGCAAAGCCCCATGGGGTCACAGGTGGGGCTGGATCCAGGGAGCGTGATGCTGGGATCAAGAGTGTGTGATTACTAAATTAGCCCACCCACTCATTTGCATAGTTCTGGGTAGGACTAAGAGTGACCCGCCTTGGATGTGTGTGGAATATAAGGGGCAGAAATAGGGTCACCGTTCATCCCTCGCTGCTTGGTACTTCGCTGCCTTCTGCCCACCGTGAACTGTCTCTCTTCTGTGATGCCCCTCTGCCCTGGCACCCTTCCTGAAGCCAGCCAACTATGGGCTAAAACCTCTACAAACTGTGAGCTAAATAAACCTTTCCTTCTTTAACTTTGGCTGTCAGGTAGTTGTCTCAGCAATGACAGAAAAGTACCTAAGACAGTATCATTATGTTATAGTAATTTATTTTCCATTTTTGTTAGAGGGGTTCTTCTATTTACATTAATTACATTAATTTCAACATGTCACATTATAGAGTATCTTTTTTTTGGTCTTTTTGAGACATGGTTTGACTACATACTTTAGGCTGGACTTTAACTCAATTTGTAGTCAAGGCTGGCCTCAAACTCGCAGTGATCCTCCTGCTTCAGCCTCCTGAGTGCTGGGATTACAGGCATGAGCCACCACCCCCCAGTAGATTGTCATTTTAAACCACCTCGTCTCTTAATCTTTACATTGTCCTCTCAGGTCTCAAATTCTTTTTTCTTTTTCTCTCTTTTTAAAAAAATATTTTCAGTGTAAGAGATTAAACCCAGGGCCTCACACTGAGCTATATCCCTAGTACTTTTTGTTTTTAAGTTTGAGGTACAGTCTTTCTAAGTCACTAAATTGCCTAGGCTGGGCTCAATCTTGTGATCCTCCTGCCTCAGCCTTCCTGAGTGCTGGTGTTACAGGTGTGAGCCACCATGCCTGGCTATTCTGAATTCTTGTTCTTGTTTCTCTTTTCCAGCTTCCTCTTCTCCTTCCCCTTTTCATCCTTACCCTAGGTATTTTGGAATCGCTTCCACCATGTGTAGGTTCAGAGAGGCCTCCCTGCTCTTTCTCCCTATCACCATCAGCCTTGAAAGACAAAAACAACCCATCCTTCCTCAACGCCACAGCCCCAAAGCCAGCCCAGTCTGACAAGCAGAACCAGCTGACATGTTACTACACAACGGTGGCATTTTTGGAAAATCATTGGTTCTCCAAAACAAAACTTCTTTAACTTTCATTTACATTGATTTTTTGCCCACACGTTTGTGCCAAACTACAGATATGCTTGTTTGCTTTCATCTTGGAATTCTAGGACTGAATTCCAATTTCAGAAGTCCTGGGATGTACAATTACTATGTTGGTGCTGCACAACCCCTACTGCCCACACTTGGCAAAAATAATCTGAAAATAAAACCAGATAAATGATGTAGCTGGGCACGGTGGCACACGGCACGTGGAGGCTGAGGCACCGTGAATTTGAGGCCTGTCTGCACCACATAGTGAGACTGTCTTTCAAAACAAAAAACTAAACAAAACAAAAACCCAAGTTAGGTTTATAAAAAAAATTATAAGATATCATTATGTAATACAGCATCCATTGTTAATTCTCCAATATCTTCTCTATAATGGTGTATTTCCTTTATGGTTTTTTGCAATATTCTGGTTTATAACTGAGTAACAAATGCAAAGATAACATTACATAATACAGCACCTATTGTCAAGTCCCTACTATCTTCTCTATATTTCGGTTTATATTCTTTTATCTTTAAAATAAAATAAAACAAAAAATTATAGCCAAAATCATTAGAAAATGACATTAAATGGGTTAACTCAGAATTCTCTTTTTAAAACATTGTTTTTGAGCCACTTCTATATATTGCTTCTTCTCTTTAAAACAGTTTCATGAATGACAAGAGCTCTGTGGAATTATATCACATTTCCATACTCATAGATCATGTTTCCATATTCACATTACTTGTACTTATTCTCCTACCAGCATTGCATGGAATTTCCAGACACCTTGGCCCAGCTACAGAGATTTACCATCCAAGATTTTTTTTATCTCAGCAAATTATAGCTACAGAAATTTTAGCACAACATATCCAGATTATTTTGTTTTGCTTTGCTTTTATATGGAGTCTTGCTTTATGGTCCATGTTAGTCTCAAATTTCTGGGCCTCAACATGCAGCTTGGCTCATATGGAAACTCTTTATAGATTAAAACATGATTTCACTATACACCATGTAGTGGCTTATGTCTTGATGTTGTCCAGGAGCCTCATGTGCTCGGGGTGGGGCTTCTAGGAGGACGATCGAATGAAGGAGCTCTTAGGTCTTAGGAGGCAGGGTCTGCTTGGGAGAGATGAGTCAGGCACATGACACGAAGAGTCTACCTACCTCCTCTCTGGTTCTTCCCCTCTCTCTCTGCTTCCTGGTCACCGTGATGTGCATATGTCTTCCATCCGGGCACTGGCTCCATGCTGCTTCTGCCTGGAACCAGCCAACTTTGGACTAAAACTTCTAGAATCTGTGAGCCACAATAATCCCCATTTCCTTTCATTTGAGGATGCAGTATATTTTGTCCCAGTGACAAGGAAAGTAACTAAGACAGATTTGGTTATCAGAAAAAGTGCTGTGACTACCCGGCCATACAGTTTAAACAGTATTTGCAAACCTTTGGAAAGGTTTGGAGATACCTGAGAGAAGCTCTAGATTGCCGTAAACAGAGCTCAACATACCGCTCAGACCTCAGAAGCTGAGAATAGTGACAGAAATGTAGACTATGAGGAGCAGGCTCAGGTTTCAGTTGGGAACAAGGACCCCACTGGCAGTTGGGCTAGAGACCATGTGTGTTACCATCTGACGGTAATTTTGTCTACACTCTGCTCGTACCCTAGGACTTTGTGTGGTGGACTAATTAACCTGGCAGAGGAAATTTCAAGGCGCCCAGTGGTGAGGCTGTGGCAATGTTACTGCTGGAAGCTTTTAGCCATATATACTGTAAGAAGCAGCTGAGTAATTTCAAAAATTTTGATGTGGTCAGAAAGAAAGATTTTTGAAAAACTTGGACCCTGTAAAATTGAAGCCTATGCAAACTTTGATCCAGGTCAGCGTGGTTGTGGAAAAGATTAGGGTTTTAAAAGCCAAGTATTTTGCATAAGGACAATAAGAAAGATACCTTGAGAACATCTTGGAAAAAAGCAAGACCTCATCCTTTGCTTTGCAAAAGTAAAAGAAATTGTTTTGAAAAGAAAGCCCCAGAGTACTCTGCTCTTCTATGCTGAAGACAGAAATGCTTCCCAGAGTTCAGCCATCCAGGCACTCAGAAGCCTCTGTAGCCATGATCCAAGGTGTCCCAGCTACTGCTCAAGGTGATGGCAGACCTTGGCATCATCCACTTGGCGCTTGTTTTACAGGCATGCAAAATGCAAACATTGTGAAATCAGGGAGGCTTCTACTCAGAGTTTTTTTATTTAAGAAAATAAAAGAGCAAAAACTTATTAACAAACAGACATTCATTTACAAAATAGCACAACAACAATACAAGCAATACTGAATTACAGACAAGGTGACAGGAAATTAACAATGGTTGCTGTATTACATATTGATAACTTCAAAGTGGTTACTCATGAAAACAAATGCAGACATGCAAGACTGATCAAATAATGAATCATTAACTGTTCCTTTCATTAAAGTGATGTAAGTCAGTAGTAGAACTATGTTAGCTATACTGTATATACATACATACATTTTTTTCCTCTTCTTTCTCTTCTCTTTTCCCTCATCCCAGTGGCTCTTTACTTTTGAGCAGTTTCCTTTCATTTCTGAATGTCTGTTATACCTCTTAATTTTTATTCACTCTTTCAGGTTCTTACACTAGTGAGACAATACCAGGCTTACACATGCAGGTCTGATTTATTTCACTTATGAGTACAGTCTCTAGTTGTGACCATTTACCTATAAAAGCCTCGAGTTTATCTTTCTTTATAGCTAAGTAATATTCCATTATAAAAAAATACCACAATTTTTTATCCATTCCTCCATGGATGGACATTTGGGTTACTTCCACAATTTAGCTATTACAAGTTGTGCTGCTATAAACGTAGGTGTACATATATCACTGTGATATGACATTTTTGGATCTTCTGGGAAAATACCCAGAAGGACAAAAGCTGGGTTGAATGGGACCTCTAGACCTATTTTGCTGAGGAATCTCCAAACTGATATCCACAGTAGTTTCACCAGTCTATGTTCCCACCAGCAGTGGAGAAGAGTTCCTATTTCTCCACAGCCTCACCAGCATTTGTTATTGGTTGATTTCTTAATGATAGCCATTCTTACTTGGGTGAGGTGAAATCTCAACATAATTTTAATTCGCATTTCTTGGATGACTAATGATGTTGAACATTTTCTCACGTATTTATTTGCCATTTGTATTTCTTTGTCTTAAATATGTGTATTCATTTCAGATGCTCACTTTAGGAATGGGTCTTTGAATTTGGGGAAGTTGATGTTTTTTAATTCTTTATATGTTCTAGAAAGAGGGCCTTTGTCTGAGGGACAGCAAACTTAAGTTTTTCCCCAATTTGTGGGTTTTCTTTTTACTCTGCTAGTGATTTCTGTAGATGTACAAAAACTTTTCAGTAAGATGAGATCCCAGTTGTTGATTCTTTGAAGTATTTCCTATGTGGTTTGGTTTTTGTTCATGAACTCTCTGCCTACCCTATATTTTCAAGATTTTTACCTATTCTCTCTTCCAATAGATTTAGTGCTTCTGTTTTAATATTGAGATCTGTGATCCATTTTGACTTGAGTTTGGTGCATGGTGATAGACTTGGTTCTATTTTCAGTCTTTGGCAGGTGGGAAGCCTGTTTTTCCAGCATCATTTATTAAAGAGGCTATCTTTCTTACAGTGAGCTTGTTTGGCCCCTTTATTGAAGATTAGGTGGATGAGTGTGTGGTTGTGGCTGATTCTTCCAGTCTGTTCCATTGATCGTCAGGTCTGTTTTTTAACCAACACCATGTTGATTTTATTGTAGTAGCTTTGTAGTATAATTTCAGGGCAGGGATTGTGATTCCACCTGACTTGTCTTTTTGCCCCGTATTGCTTTTGCTATTCTGGGTCTCTTCTGGTTCTAGATGAATTTAAGCATGTTTTCTCTAGATCTGTGGGTATGCTAATGGTAGTTTAATGGGAATTGCATTGAATCTGTACAACATTTTCACAATGTTGGTTCTTCCTATCCATGAGCAAGGAATGTTTTTCCATTTATTGAAATCCTCTTTGATCTCTTTTTTCAGAGTACTATAGATTTCATTGAATAGATCTGTTACATCTTTTGTTAGATTGATTCCCAGGTATTTCAATTTCTTGGATGCTATCTTTTGTACCAGGAATTGAACTCAGGACCTTGCACTTTGCAGGCAGGCATTTGTGCCACTGAGCTATATCCCTGGCCTTTGGATGCTGTTGTGAAAGGTGTGGGTTCCTTAATTTCTTTCTCATTATGTTTATTGTTTGTGTATAGGAATGCTATTCATTTTTGGGTGTTGACTTTGTATCCAGCTACTCTGCTGAATTTGTTGATTAATTCAAGGAGTCTTCTTGTGGAGTTTTGGGTGTATTCCATGTAGGGTATCATGTCATCTGCAATTAGTGAAGAAATTTCACTTCTTCCTTTCCTATCCTTATTCCTTTTATTCCTCTCTCTTGTCTAATTGCTCTCCCTAATGCCTCCAGGACTATGTTGAATAGTAGTGGTGACACTGGACACCCTTGTCTTGATCCTGACTTTAAAGTGAAAGCCTTTAGTTTTTGCCCATTTAGTGTGATGTTGGCTGTTGGTTTGTTATAGATGGCTTTGATCAGATTGAGGTAAAGACCATCTATTCCTATTTTCCGTAGGGTTTTTATCATGAATGCATGTTGGACTTTGTCGAAAGCTTTTTCTGCATCTATTGACATGATCGTGTGGTTTTTGTCTTTGGCTCTATTGATAGGGTTATTACATTAATTGATTTGCCAATATTGAACCATCCCTGCATTCCTGGAATGAATCTGACTTGGTCATGGTGTATAACTTTCCTTATGATTCGCTGCATTCTGTTTGCTAGTATTTTATTGAGTATCTTTGTATCTATGTTGATTAGGGAGATTGATCTGTAGTTCTCTTTCTTGGTTGGGTCTTTCTCAGCTTTTGGTATCAGTATAATACTTGCCTTCATAAATGAGTTAGGGAGAATTGCTTCCTTTTCAATTTCACTGAAGAGTTTGAGGAATTTGAGAAAAATTAATCTTCACTGATTTTTTTTTAGAATTCTGTTGTGAATCTGTCAGAGCATGGGCTTTTCTTTGTTGGTAAGTTTTAATAACATTTTCAATCTCATTAATTGATTTTGGGTTGCTCAGAATTTATATATATTCTTGATTCAACCTTGGTCATTTGTACTTATCTAGGAATCTGTCCATTTCTTCTGAAGTTCTCTATCTTATGGGCAAAAGATTTTCAAAGTAGGTATTAATGATCTTCTGAATTTCTATAAGATCTGTAGTAATTGCATCCTTTTCATTCCTTATTGCATGAATTCGAGTTCTTTCCTTTCTTTATAAGGTTGGCTAGGGTTTTATCAATTCTATTTATTTTTTCAAAGAACCAACTCTGATTCATTTATTTTTTGTAGTGTTTTCTTCGTCTCAGTTCCATTAATTTCTGCCCCGATCTTTATAATCTCCTCCCTTCTTTGGGCTTTGGGCTTGATTTGTTCTCCTCTTTCTAAAAGTTCGAGGTGTAGCCTTAGGCTAATTATTTCTTCTCTTTCTGTTTTCCTTATGTGTGAGTTCACCGCTATAAATTTCCCTCTGAGGACTGCTTTCATTGCATCCCACAGATTTTGGCAAGTTGTATCTACATTTTTGTTTGTTTGTAGGTATTTTTAAATTTCTTATGTGACCTGTTGATTGTTCAGGAGGTTGTTATTTAATATCCAGTTGTTTGTGGAGTTTTGGAGTTCCTTTTGCCATTAACTTCCAGTTTCATTGTGCTGTGGCCAGATAATATGCATGGGATAATTTCTTTTGATTTAGGTAGGTATGTTCTATGGGCTAAATTGTGGTCTATTTTAGAGAAAGTCCCATGTACAGCTGAGAAAAATGTGTATTCTGACGTTGTGAGGTGGAACACTCTGTGTACATCTACTAAGTCCATTTGTTCACAGCTTTGGTTTCTACTAAGATTTAAAAACACCTTTGAGGCCAGGCGGTGCGCCCCCAAGAGGGCAGGTATGAAGTTGTGAGAGTGGAGTCACAAGTGCAGCAGAGGCCTCCAGGAAGCTGAAGAAGCCAGGACAATGGAACATCTGCTAAAGAAAGTCACAGGCAGTGGAGAAAGCCAGCCCAGGAGGGAGGCCATGAGGCCTGGAAAGAGCAGTGCTGTAGAGTTGAGCACCCAAGCTGTTTGGAATTCATATCTTTGCCATGGCTCCATGCCATTGAATAGCTGGACATGGTGGTGCACACCTCTAATCCCAGCACTCGGGAGGCTGAGGCAGGAGGATCGTTGTGAGTTTGAGGGCAGCCTGGGCTACAAAGTAAGCTCAAGTCCACCCTGAACTCCATAGCAAGACCCTGTCTCAAAACGATAAAAAAAAAAAAAGATAAAAGCTAGACTTATTTCCCAAGATCCCCCCAACAAAATCATTGATAATTTTAAAGAAACTTCTTTCTCTTAAAGAAAGTAAGGAAAAGTTGGTTCTCTTTCAATTAGAAGCACAGATAGAGAAATATCCGTAATAAGAAGTATTAATTTCTTCAATTTTTTTGCAGCACACATGTCCATCTCTTTGAGAAGAAGAGAGAGGTTTACTCCTTTGTAGCCAGGGCAAGAAAGAAAAAACCCAGGACTGATATAGGGAGGCATGTCCTTTTGTGGCAGGAAGATGAAGAAGTTGAAATGTGATGGTTTCTGTTTTCTCAAAGTATCTTAGTTACTTTACTTGTTGCTGAGACAAAATACTCGACAGCCAAAGATAAAGGAAGAAAGGTTTATTTAGCTCACAGTGTACAGAGGTGTCAGTCCATAGTTGGCTGGCTCCAAAGCAGGGTGGCACCAGCAAAAGCAAAGAGACAGATGAGAGAGAGAGAGAGAGAAGACAAGCCTCTTTGTCTCCCTATATTGTATCCAGTCTACTGGCATTAGGGTGGTTCCTGTCCAATCAGTGGACTGATCCAGCAGTCGCCCATCCTTCATCCCAGCATTGTACCACCAACCAGTCACACACTGTTAGATCCAGCTGCCTCTGAGAAAACCCCTATGACTACAAGAAGCTTTGGAGGGACATCTAGACACATCTGTAACATGCCGTGTGTCCAGCATCCACAGGACAATTGTGTGGGAAGCTTGGCACAGAGTCAAAGGAGAAAGTCCACCTGGCCAACACAAAAACCAGTGAGACTGAGATACACCAGGATATTCACAGAGGTCTATAAGCCAAGCATGGTACACATGCCTGTAATCTCAGCACTGTGGGAAGCTGAGGCAGGTGGTTTGCAAGTTTGAGCCCACTGACCCTGTATAGAAAGAAAATATCAAAAAGACGGGAGATGTAGCTCAGCACCAATGCCCAGGGTTTAATTCCCAGTGCTAAAAATTTTTCAAATAAGAAAAAATCTGAAACTATGAATTTAAAATAGGAAGTGTTTGTTTAGGTTTTGTGGTCCAAACATAGTGAAAGAAAACTTTCAACTGCAATTATGCCCTCCCACCCCTCCTCCCTGCCCCCTGTACCACCCACAGGGGTGGGAAGAAGGAGACAGGGAGGTGAGTGTGTCTACAAGGACGTTAGTAAAATGCTAGAGCACAGGAGTGGGGCCTGTGAGGAGCAGAGGCAGGAGAGAGGTCTGGACTGGGGCTGTCACTCACAAACCCTGGCCGTGCGGCCCTGAGAGGCCCGAGCCTGAGGTGTGGTGGGAGGAGACTGGGTAGCCCAGGGGTGGGGGAGGGCTTGCACAACTGAACAGACAGCCTAGCCTGTGGCGGTTGGATAAATACATGCTTGAAAACAAAATCCTACAAGGGGAGGGATTTTTCAAGATTGGTACCTGAGTTGTGACCACCGAAAGTGGTTGCCAGGGGTCGAGTAGAGGAAAAAGTAGTTAGAGACATCTTGGGTCCTTTTCAGTGCTACATCTTCAAGATGGAATCAGTGTGAACAGGGCTGGTCCTGATTTGTGTGTTTGTGTCTTGGATCTGCTGACCTTAGTAAATCTCATTGGTTCTCATTACTTTCAAGTTGATTTCTCTTGGATTGCCCGGAAGAGTGACAAGAGAGTCCCCTCTCCCCAACAATTCTTCCTCACGTACTCTCCGTCTTACTGAATTGGCTGGAGCAGCCAGGAATAGGTTTATTAGCGTGACTGAGTACTAAGCTGCCGCTTTGTTCCTGACTTTGCCTAGAATGCTTCTATTTCACCGTGAAATTTGTCAGCAGTTATGTTTCCTTTTCTTTTCCTTCTTTGAATATTCTCTTTATTAAATGAAGATGCTTTCTTCTATTTTTAGGATATTGAAATTTTATTCAAATTCTTGCTCTGAAATCAGGAATTGCGTTACACTTTATCCAATGCTTTTAATCATATACTAAAGTAAAACATGCCTTGCCCCACCTCCCGCAGTACTAGAGATCAAAACCAGGGCCTCTCACATATTAGGCAAGCTCTCTGCCACTGAGCTATGTCCCCAGATCTTAAAAATGTTATATTATTTTAGGTAACCTAACAAATATCTTTGAATGTTCCAGGGCCTAATTTAGACACTGGTTATTCAGTGAAGGAGAGATCTGTGTTTAAACCCCTGTCCTCAGTAAGTGTGCCTTCTAAGGGGTCCCGCAAACCCAACCTGTCTGCTTCTAGGTGATACATTCTACAGGCAGGTGCTGAAGTGCACACAGACACAAAGGTGTTATGGGAGCTGGAGAAGCATTCTGCAATTGGCGAGTGACAAACCTGTTGCCATATTTGTGCACAGAAAACAGTGCAGCTCTGAAGACTGAAGTGAGCCAGGCGTGGGCTTGCCCAGGTGTAATCTCCATACTTTGGGAAGCTGAGGCAGGAGGGCCAAAAGTTAGAACCCAATCTGCGCAAGTTAGCTACTTAGCAAGAGCCTGCCTCAAAACAAATAAATAAAAAAATGAAGAGGGCTGGGGATGTAGCTCAGTGCTAAGGCCCCAGGTTCAGTCCTCAGTACTAGAAAAAAGAAAGATTGACTTCAACATGTATGTTTCATCGTGAGCTCTTTAAAATGAAGTAGCCAGGTGTGGTAGTGCACACCTGTAATCCCAGCATTCAGGAGGCTGAGGCAGGAGGATTGCTGCAAGTTCAAGACCAGCCTGGGCTACAAAGTGAGCTCAGGGCCAGCCTGAACTGCATAGTGAGACCCTGTCTCAAAAAAGACAAAAAAAAAAAAAAAAAAAAAAGGAATTAACGTTTTAGAGAACGCAAACCACAGACCCTCTTTGTTCAATTTATATACCAGTGATTCGGGTGCTTGGGAAAAGAAATCAAGGACAAAATCAAGTTGCCTGCATGGCAGCGCCTTCCAGGCAGGAATTAGGAATGGGAGGTTGAGATTCCCCTCCCAGGGGGCAGGAGCCACATATTTTTGTTGGGTTTGAACCATTTGCAAATGGTAATTTATTTGTATATTATTTGTATAATTTTAAAAACAGAGAGAGGGGGGGAAAATAGCATAGCGTTGCTGTAAAACCGGCAAAATTTTGCCAGATGGTCTGTCAGAACTAACAGGGGAAACGCAAGCACTGGGAAACAACAGAAGAAAAATAAATAAATATCAGGCCAATACCCGCAGTTAATTAAAACTAAAAGCGAGAGGGGTGGAAAAACAATTTAAATAATTAAAATCTACAACTAAAGGAGGAGCCGGGCGTGACCACAGCCCGCTGCAGCTATGATTTAGGAGCCCACTTTGTCCAAGCCAGGGCGCCCGGAATCCTCCCTGCCAGCTCTACTTCAGAGGCGCTGGAAGGCGGAGTTTCATTTCCGTATCTGAGCGGGAGCTATCCGGCGGGCCCCAAAGATTGAAATACCCCCGGACGAGGTCTGCACAAGCCAGAGCTGAGGAGAGGAACAGCCCCGCCCAGGAGGCTCTAGAAGGAGCTGCCGTCGCTGCGTGCAGGGCCCAGGTTCTTACTCGAGCCTCAGTTTTTTTGGTTTTTTGTTTTAATTTTAAATTTTAAAAAATACCTAATTTTTTTAGATACATGCTTTCCAAACAAAATAAAAAAGTCTGGGGCTCCGGATAGAGTTTTAGGAGAAGGCCTGGGTCCTGCATCAGCGCGAGAGCACACAGGTGGGAAACCTGGGACGGAAGACTCTATAAGATTAAACAGCCTGGAAGACACACCGATAACCTCCACCCGCTACCTGGGAGGCTGAGGCAGGAGGATTGTAAATTCAACGCCCTGCTGGGAAACGTAGCAAGAGCCCGTCTCAAAACAAAGAGGGCTGGAGACAGATTAGCGTTCTCTGGAGGCCGGTATGTGTGTGTGTGGTCCGCGCTCATCACGGTCCGCGCTCAGGACTTCCAAAGCACAGAGGTGACAGGGAGCTGGGAGGGAGGCGTCTGAGAGTCATTCATTTAATGACGTGACCACGAGAGCAGAGAACTGAGAAGGACGAGGGTGGAGGACGGGAAGCTGCGCCCACAGGAGGGCCCAGGCCTCCACCGAGGGAGCCAGAAAGGAAACGGCTGCCTCGGGGCAGCTCTGAGCTGCGCTGCAGCTCGCGGTAATCAGAACACCAGGAACCAACTGGGGCGGTCTGCGGTCACACAGTCCCCCGGGCCTGGGAGCTCCACCGCACCAGGGCCCGCGCTGGCCTCCCATTGCGTGAGGGCCGCCAGCAGAAGCTCTCCTGACGGGACAGAGGCCATGGGAGGGTGGAAAGGGCTCCCTGCGCCTGCCAAGAGGTCACCTCACAGAAGGGAGGGGTTGGCATGCCCTGGCTCCAAACGTTATTACCGAAAGAGTCACAGCCACTGGTAAATACTACTAATAATGAAGGCGGGCGGGAGGGAAGGGAGGAAGAGGCCAAAGTCCAACCTGAAAAGGGATCCCTAAGCGAGGTGTCAGGTCTTGGAACTACACTCCCGCCCAGCTAGGAGGGGGAAACTCCCCACGCAGATCTGATCCACATACCTGCAGGCGCACAGCGTTGACAAGAAGCTAGCAGCTGCCCCATGCAGCTCAACCTGCAGAGCTGATTTGCAAAACACAGGAGACGTGCTGTGCCTGTCATCCCTGCCCCCAAACCCAACACCGCACCACCAGCCAGCCGAGACCCCTGCTCAGAGACCCGAATGCTGCACACACACCGCCCCCTGCCCTGCAGCGGTGCCCCCTCCCCTACCTGAACTCCCCTATGAAATATATTCTTGCCCTTCGCCCGGGGTCAGTGGTCTTTCTGCCCTTTGCCCAGCTGCACCCAGTCTGCAATAAACCCTCGCACACTGGTCTGAGCTGTGCCTCAGTGTACCCTAACATCTGGTGTCAAAACCCGGGAGGTTGAGATCCCTCCCAGGAGGGTCCTGCTCCCTCTCCCGACCCCCACTGGGCACGCTGAGCTTGCCTTTGACACTGGCCTGTGGCCCTTCCTCACCACACCTTGCTGCTAGTCTGTCTCCTCTTTGGTTGGTGTCACCCGCTTCCGTCACCTCCTGTCTGTCGTTTGTCTGCCGGTCCCCCACCCCCACGCTTTAAGTGGCACTCCAGACCCGGCCTGAGTTGTGCTCCAAAAACCCAGTGCTGGCCACACTCACCCCTGGGAGTCTGGCTCCCTGATGGCCACCCAACTCCTGGGACGCCTGGCTCGGTCACTTGTCCACTCTCTGGGCCACAGGAAACCAGCTGGAGATGTCCCTTCTCTTTCTTGCTTCGCCCCTCTTTGGCTGGTGTTTGAAACCACCCTGGGTAGTTTCCCTGCCTCCCCCCTTCCTGCCTCATTCCCCTGGCGTGTGTTCTCAGAAATCTCAAACCCCTTCACCTTACCCCTGACCTGAAGCCAAAACATCTTGTTCATTTCTATAACACGGTGCTGATACATTGCCAGCTGGATAATGGCCTGCAGTGGCCCCTCCACAACATGTTTGACTTTTCAGTTCTCTGAGATCTTGACAACTATTGTCGCGGACTGGGAAAATGGCCTGAGGTCCCTATGTCCAGGCATGCTTTGCTGTCCTCGGACTCCCCTCCCTCTGCACCTCTTGTGACCCCTGAACTCATTTCCAGGCATCCACCTGCTCCTTCTCTGTGCCCTCCTGGCTACCAGTCAGCCTCATTGCTGACCCCTTGTAGTGGATTGATAACTGGTGGTCAACTTACAACTTAGAGCTGAACTGAGTAAGCGTGGTGCTGGGTGTGGGAGGCCCGCCTGGGGACTGTTGCCCGCAGCGTAAGAGGCAGAACTGGAGAAGGAGAAAGAGGCTGTTGGGAGCTGGTGGAAGCTGTAAGGAGCTGTTGGTTGTTTTGGAGGAGCTCGTCATGCTGGCTTTCCTGATGAACTTGGCTGTTTCCATTCTGTGAGGATCTCGGGACCTTGTTGGCACTGAGCATAGCTTCAGTTCACTTTGGGGGAGCTCTGATCCTCACTCTGAGCATCGCTTCCTGGCTCCGGACGGGAAGAAAGTGCACAGGTCAGTCTTCTGAGGAAGTTGCTGCATTGGCTTTCCTGATAGGAACTCAGCTGACTTCACCACTGGAGGAGCTCAGGACCCACTGAGGATGACTGTGGTACTTTTCAGGGAGCTCTGGTTTTTACTTTGGGCATCGCTTCCTGGCTCCAGTGCAGATCCCTCAGACCACTAGCACAGGCCCTTCATCCCACAGACTTCCTAGCTTCCACCACTGACCTTTATGCCTTTGCTGCACAGATCTGTGAAACAGGCCTGCACGAGATATTGTTATGGGCTCTAGGCCTCCAGTTAGATTTGTGGGAGGCAGTGTTATGAGCTCTAGGTCGTCAGCTGGACTCACACAGGACATTTCTGTGGGACCCAGGCCGTCGTCTGGTTTCCTTGGTCTTAGTGTGTGGACAGATCTCCTGCGCTCTCTTGTACATCATTCTTTGGGTGACTATTATAGATAACCTTATAGGCCGGGCGTGGTGGCGCACACCTGTAATCCCAGCACTCGGGAGGCTGAGGCAGGAGGATAGTTGTGAGTTCGAGGCCAGCCTGGGCTACAAAGTGAGCTCAAGGCCAGCCTGGACTGCACAGTGAGACCCTGTCTCAAAAAGACAAAATAATGATGATAATAACAATAATAATAATAAAACAACCTTATAAAATACGTGTCCTGTATTACATTGTTTCTTCTTTCCAAAATAAGCCCCAAAGCATGACACCTGTCTTCCCTCACCCTCCACCGGTCCTCTCTGGCTGTTGCTCATCTGCCCCCCCCACATCTCCTGGACAGCCCCAGCCCACACTCTCCCACCCACGCCACCTCTCACCCCAGCCCCTCTCACACTGCTCTGGACCCCGCTGGGGCCCCTGGGGCTCACTGCCAGCTCCCCTCTGTGCGGTCGCTGGTGCTGAGGGCCTGTCCGGGTCCGTGCACCCTCTGCCCTCCCTCATCTGTCTCACATTGTTGACGCTTTGGTTCCTTTCTCGATGAACCTTGCCCTTACTCTGAAGAGTTCCAGCACCGAGCTCGCACCTATGACCTTACTCGGGATGCTGTCCGTCACCCTCACGTCTACCCTCTCCCCTGAGGAGTGGATAAGGAGAGACCCTCCCACTAAGAGGAATGGAGATTACAAGATCACTTGCTTCACAGAGGGATTTAAAAAAGCAGCCCACAAGTCAGTCAGTTATGACAAACTTAAGGTGATTACTCAAAAAAAAAAAGAAAAAAAAGAAAATCTGGCTTAATTTATGTCCTGACTGGCAGCCACTCTAAAAAAATATAGTACCCTCAATCCAGAAAGTTCAGAGGGACAGCTGATTCTCAAAACGCATTTTCTCACCCAATCAGCTCCTGATATTCACAAAAAACTCTGAAACACTGAGACAGGCCCTTCGACCCCACAACAAGAATTAATTTCCTAGGCCTTTAAGGTCTACAACCGAGATGAGGCCTCCCGCCAGCAATACATCTCTAACTTAGGTTACTTGCCTCCACCCTAAGAAACCACAAATCTAAACAAGATGCCAACAAAATGTCCAGGGACACAAAGGGGGACCCCACCTCTCCAGGACCCTGTTTTAGGTGTCAAGAGTCAAGCCACTGGGCCAAAGAGTGCCCCAACCCCAACCCCTCTCCCAAGCCTTATCCCCCGTGTGGGGGTCCTCACTGGAAATGTGACTGCCCTGTGCAACCAGGATTGCTACGGGGGGCCCCTCCCAGGGCATCCCACAGGACAACCTGGTTCTCTCTGACCCACTCAGCTGGGCATCTGACTGACATGCCCCAGAGGTCCTGGGTGTTCCCTGGACCATCACAGCCCCCGAACTGGCACTAAGTCTTGAGGTGGAAGGTAAGATCGTTTCACTCCCACTTGACAGGGCAGCGACCCATTCCACCTGCCCTTCTTTTGCAGCACAGCTCCTTTTGGCCAACATGTCCATCATGGGGGTTAATCGCACCATATCTCGGCCTCACAAGACTCCGCGATCCTGTGTCGGCTGCAGGACCACATGCTCTCCCATGCTCTCCTGGTCATCGACCTACCCCATCCCATGCCTTGGGAGAGACATCTGAACAAACTGTCCAGTTTGCTAACAATCCCCAGGACCACCCCGTGCCATCGGCCTGCTGCTCTCCCCTCCTGGCTCCAGCCCCCCATCCCACTCACAGAGACAAGGCCAGGGGACATCCGCCTGGGAGCAGGACGGCCTGCCCCGCACACACTGACACACCAGGCACCTCCCTCACCCCTCAGGCCTTCCCACACAGAATCCATGGCAGACCGGGTTCACAGCTGCCCCTTCTGCAGTGAGAGCAGGATTCACGATGGTTAAAATTGACAATAACTGGGGCCCAAGCTCTCCCCCCACACCACCTCACAAAGGGCCGAACTCAGCTCTGATCCGAGCCCTCACCCTGGAAGAAGCAGACAAACCTAACATCTACACAGACACAAAATACTCTTTCCACATCCTTCAAAACCATGCAGCAGCAGGGGCAGAAAGAGGGTTTCTCAGCACCAGGGGCTCCTCCACCACCCACGCCACCAACAAAGGCACTCCAGAGGCGCCCAGGCCCGCCCAGGCAGGAGTGGCTCACCAGCAAGGGACCTGCACACCCACAGGGCCCACAGCACAGGGAAACTCTTCCACAGGCCAGACAGCTAAACAGGCCGCTGCTTCCACCAGCACCCTACCCACCCCTGGGGCCAGTTTGTCTCCCGACAGGCTTCACCCCCAACTATGCCACACAAGAGCATTCCCAACACCAGACACTCCCCAGCTCAGAAGTGTAGTTTCTGGACCAAGGAATATCTCTCTTCCCGCCTCCCACACTCACCAGATTCTCTTCTCCCTCCACGTGGGCTACAAACCTCTCAGCGGCGCACTCCAGCCCTCACTTCAGCGCCTGCTGGAAGGCTCTGCTGGAACAGATCCCCGAGCACCGCGCGATCTGCCACTCCGTCTCCCCCGAGGCTTCCACTGACCCCCCTACCCAACCCCCAGGTGGGGGGGTTTGCCCCCACCCAAGGCTGGGAAATTGACTTTACACATGTGCCACAAGATAAAAATGTCATGTGTGTCATAGTCCGGCTGGACACCTTCACGGGGTGGATGGAGGTGGTCGCCCCCACCTCTGAAAAGGCTCAAGTAGTCACACAGCGCCTCCTGCCGAATATCATTCCCTGATTTGGCCTCTCCACCTCCATCCAACCGGATCACAGCCCGCTTTTATCACAGCCCAGATAACCCTAGAGGTCTCCAAGCCTCTCAGAATAGACTGGAAACGCCACATGCCCTTCAAGCCCCAGTTCTCAGGAAAAGGAGAAAAAGCCAGTGACCTAATCAGGGCCCAGCTTGCAAAGGTCTCCCTACAACTAAGAAAAGATGGGCTGTCCCTGCACCCTGTCACCCTCTTCAGACTCAGGGCACACCCCCACCCCCCCACCCCTTGTGAAACTACCAGCTACAGCCCCTTCGAGCTACTACATGGCCGCTCCTTTCCTGGGCTTCTTTCCCGATGGCTTCTTGTCCACACGGTAAGACTTAGCTTACACTGGCGGGATAAAGCCCCAGGTGCACCACAAGGACCATCCGCGCCCCTTCTCACAGTGGCTGTGCTCACTAGCAGGGGACAATGGCGAAAAGAGGGTTCAAAGACAAAAATAAAACGTTGATGATGCATAATGTTTTCTGCGTAAACACATCCAGCTTATCTCTGTCTGCCCACAAACTGGGCCGGAACAGGTGCCCCGATATTCCTGGCCCCCCAAATAGGCACAGACAGCACGTCGGGGAGCTGAGCTCCCAGGCCCTGTGCAGACCCCTCTCAGATTGCAGCCACGGGCCCCAGCACTCACACCCCACTAGCAGACATGGGGTGTCCACAGGTGTGACCGGAGCTGCAGAGCGGCCTCCAGAACCGCCGCGCCCTGGATCTACTCGCTGCAGGAAATAGAGCTACCTGCGTCTTCCTCGGAGAAGAACGCTGCTTCTGTGTCAGGTCAGGTTCATCCATCAGACCATCCAGGGTCTCCGGGACCAGGCCGCCAGGCTTAGTGAGCAGGCAAAGATGGTCTCACCACGGGTTGGGGAGGAGGCCTCATCCAAAGAGGCTGGACATGCTGGCTTCTCCCCACGCTCAGGCCCCTGGTCGTGGTCTTTCTGCTGTTTCCGTTTGGGCCTTGCACAATAAGACTCCTAACAGATTTCATCCAGGGACAGAACCGATCCATATTATCCGGACAGCTTCTCCTGAGGGCCCATTACACCGCTGTCCCACGGGAACCTCAAGCAGACCCGTGGCAGGAAGCAAAGATTGGGCTGGGGATATGGCGCAGAGGCATCCGCACCGGGATCCGGTACCCTGTCGCCTTGCCTCCAGCCCAGTCCCTCCCCGCCTGCATCTAGTTTTGTCTCTCTCCTCTAGGATGCCCTGCAGCCCGCCAGGCACGCCTGAAGTCCTGAGAAACGACACCCTCTACCCCCGTCCTTTCTCTGTAACACAACAGACAGAAGTGTCAGGTCTCCGAATTAGACCCCCGTCCCGCTAGGGAGAGAAAAACCTCTGCCTGCCTTGGTGGTTTCAACTGTGCCTCATTTTATCCTAACATGAAGAGCAGGAGAAATTTTAGCGAAGAGAAGAAAGGATGAAGAAGGTAGAAAAAAGAGAAAATAATACTGCCTTGGATCTTGGGCTAATGTAAAGTGAAACAAGGTGGGCTGTAATCTCAGCACTTGGGAGGCTGAAGCAGGAGGATCACCATGAGATTGAGGCCAGCCTGGGCTACATAATGAGCTTAAAGCCAGCCTAAACTGCATAGTGAGACCCTGTCTCAAAAAAAAAAGCAAAATAACAGAGAAGTGTTGTTATATGTACCTAAAAGACAAAAAGGATGAGAAGACATCAAAATTAGAAATGATTTTAATTATATGATAATCAGGAAACTAAAAAAAGATTTCAATGCTATGATAATCAGGACATCGCTGTGATAAGCAAGAGTAATGTTAACGAGGATGTAAAAATGGACGCCAAATTGCTGGAGGAAAAAGTGGGTTAGTAAGGACACCGGCCAGGGCTGTGGCAGTGCATGCCTGTAGTTGGGAGGCCGAGGCAGGAGGATCATAGGGAGTTCAAGGCCACCCTGGGCTACACAGTGAGGCCTTGTCTCAGAAATCCAGAAATATAGAACAAAATAAAACAAAACAGTACAGGCATTGGGAAAAGCAGAAAGAGTAATCCTGTAAGACAGTGAAATACTGGAATGTAGTGGTTCGAGAAGGAAGATTGAGTGTACAGGGAAGAATATCTCACATTTAGTGTGTGTAAAGCGTTGTGCTTGGTGCAACAACGTTTTAAGAAGAAAACTGGCTGGTGTGGTGTTGAATGCCTGTAGTCCTAGCACTTGGGGGGCTGAAGCAGGAGGATCACAAGTTTGAGCCCAGCCTCAGCAACTTAGTGAGACCCTGCGTCAAAATAAATTTTTGCCAGGTGTGGTGGTGCACACCTATAAACCCAACACTTGGGAAGCTGAGAAGGGAGGGTTGCAGTGAGTTTGAGGCT
Organism: Dinomys branickii; assembly: GCA_004027595.1. Classification (NCBI taxonomy): domain Eukaryota; kingdom Metazoa; phylum Chordata; class Mammalia; order Rodentia; family Dinomyidae; genus Dinomys; species Dinomys branickii. Next base: position 12,684 of record PVLD010014442.1, on the reverse strand, counting down.
ACTCTGGGCTACATAGTGAGTTCTAGGCCAGTTTGAATTCCATAGAGAGACCCTGTCTCCAAAAGAAGAGATTTCTAGAAGCAGGTAGATGTAAGGAACACGAGGCAAGGCAGAGAGCACCGAACAGGCTTTTGTGAGGGCAACAGGGCTTACCTTAACACCTGGGTGCAGGCAGACGGCGATAAGGCCGTTGGTAGGGAACAGGGAGAAGCAGCTCCTTTTTACAGGGATTGAAAGAAGGGACATCAGGCAGGAAAAATGTTACTAAACGTCCCATCGTCAAAGTTCTCTGACAGGGCTGGGTATGCTGGTGCACACCTATAATCTCAGCACTCAGGAGGCTGAGTCAGGCGGAGTGTTGCGAGTTTGAGAAAAACTTGGACTACAAAGTGAGCTCAAGGTCAGCCTGAACTGCATAGTGAGAGCCTGTCTCAAAAAGACAAAAAAAAGGGGGCTGGGGATATAGCTCAGTGGAATAAGCACTTGCCTCGCAAGCGCAGGGTCCTGAGTTTGATCCCCAGTACCGCAAAAAAAAAAAAAAGAGTAAATATACAGAGTTTTCATATATTAAAAAAAAAAAAAAAAGTTTCTGTCAGTCTCGCAACTCAATGGGCAAAGTCCTTGGGGCATCCAGTGTAAATTTTCAGGTGTCACCAGATTTGGGGACCTGCAAGACTCCTTGACCTATCTTTTGTTTTTAATGGAAACAAAGTAAAACAAAATTTTATAACAAAACGATAGGATAATAACAACAGTCAATATATTGCATTTATCCTTAAAGTAGTTACTCAGAGTACAAGACATGGGTATAAAACATTCTCCAAATGATATTAGCACAAACCTTTCTTTTCAATGAACTAAGAGAAACTAGTAGTATAACTATCTTGTATTTTGTTTTTCTTTCCTTTTCTCTTTCTTCCATTCCCCTTTCCACTATCCTAGTTACTTTTTCCTTTTGAACAATTTCTCCCCATTTCACAATATCTATTGTACATTTGGGGCCTAATTCACTCTTTCAGTTTCTTTCCCCAGGGAGAAAATACAATACTTACACATGTGAGTCGGATTTATTTCTCTCACAAGTATGGTTTCAAGTTGCTTTCATTCACATATAAAAGTCTCAAGTTTATTCCTTTTCACGACTGAGTAGTACTCCATATTATAAAAAGACCATACCTTTTTATGCATTTATTGGTTGATGGGCATTTGGGTTGTTTTAAAGATTTAGTTATTATAAATTGTGCTGCCATCAAGAGGGGTGTTATGGTTGATACATTGTGTCAACTTCAGGAGTCTAGAAGCTTCACTAAGTAACTCAGCAGTTCTACATCTTAGGTGTAAAGAACATGCTTATACCGCTCTAGGATGCTGTTTGTTGTGTCAACTTAAGAAGTGTAGGGGGTTAACTATGTGACTCAGCAGTGGGCCAGGGTCCTTACATTGTATTTATCCTGAGCTTGTGCAAGAAGAGAGCAGGGAGACCTTTGGGTGTGAAGGACCAGCCCCCTCAGGGCAGGCAGGCTGCTTACAATGAAAGGGAAATGAGGAAGGACTGACTGTGGGTTTTTCCAGGAGCTCCTGCCTTCATCTTCAGTGTGGTCACCTCGCGGCTGCTGGTGCAGACTGCTCGGCTTCCACCTGGGACTCTCCAGCCTCCTGGTGTAGGCTCTCCAGCCTTTGTCGTAGATCCTTCAGCGTTCCATCACAGACCCATCAGCCTCCTGATGTGGACTTGCACGGACACTGCAGTGAGCTCCAGAACTTGGACTGGACTCTTCAGTCTCCAGCGTGAAGACGCGCTCTGCACACCTCCTCGTCCATCTCTGTGGCTGACCATGGTAAGCCAAGCTTCTAATTTCTTATACATTTGCATGTATTGTGTTATATCTGTTCCTCTAGTAAACTCTGACTGAAACAATGGGTGCACATGTATAGCTGTGGTATGATATTTTTAATTCTTCTGGGAAGACACCCAGAAGGGGGCTAGCTGGATCGAATGGAACTTCCAATCCTAGCTTTTAGAGGAACCTGCACTCTTATTTCCACAGTGGCTACACCAGTCTACACTCTCACCAATAGTGCAAAAGGATTCCTTTTTCCCCACAGCCCCGCCAGCATTTGTTGTTGGTTAATTTTGTGATGATAGCCAATCTTAATGGGGTGAAATGCAATCTCAGAGCTGTTTTAATTTGCATGTCTTGAATGACCAGTGATGCTGAACATTTTTTCTTTTTTTTTGCCATTTGTATGTCTTCATCAGAGATCTGTATATTCATCTCAGATGCCTATTTTTGGATTGGGTCTTTGAATTTGGGGCTCTGACTTTTTTCAGTTCTTCATATGTTTTAACATAAGTCTTTTATGTGTGGGACAACTGATTAAAATTTTTTCCCACTCTGTGGGTTGTCTTTTCACTCTGTTGATTTCTTTTGATGTGCAAAAGCTTTTTGATTAGATGAGATCCCCATTGTTGACTCTTTGAAGTATTTGCCATGCTTTTGTCAGTGAACTCTCTGCTTACACCTATGTCTTCAAGATTTCCACCTACTTTCTCTTACAGTAAATTTAGTGTTTCTATTTTAATATTTATTCATTTTTGTCTTTTTGAGACAGGGCCTCACTATGCAATTCAGGCTGACCTTGAGCTCACTTTGTAGTCCAGGCTGATCTCAAACTCACAAAGATCCTCTGGCCTCAGCTTCCCAAGTGCTGGGATTAAAGGTGTGTGCCACCATGTCCAGCTGTTTTAATATTTAGATCTCTGATTCATTTTGACTTTAGCTTAGTGCATGGTGGTAGATATGGGTCCAGTTTTAGTCCTCAGCATGTGGAAAGCCAGTTTTTCCAACACCATTTATTAAAGAGGCTATCTTTCTTCCGGTGAACATGTCTGGCCCCGTTGTCAAAGATAAGGTGGCTGAATGCGTTTGGAGTTTTGTCTGTATCTTCTGACCTGTTCTACTTTTCCTCAGTCTGGTCTTTTTTTGCAGTGTCATACTGATTTTATCACAGTAGCTTTGTAGTATAATTCAAGTCAGGGGTTGTGATGCCTCCTGCCTTGTCTTTGTTACCCAGAATTGCTTTTGCTGTTCTAGGTCTCTGTCCTGTTTCCACATGACTTTGAGGAATGGGTTCTCCAGTTCTGTGAGTTATGCTAATGGTATTTTGACTGGGACTATATTCAATCTGTGTAACAATTTTAGGAGGATGTCCACTTGCACTCTCTTGTTCTTCCTATCCATGAGTGAGGGATTTCTTTCTATTTCTGATATCCTCTTCCAGCTCCTTTGTCAGAGCACTGTAATTTTCAGTGTATAGATCTCTTACTTCCTTCGTTAAATTGATTCTTAAGAATTTCATTTTTTTTTATGCTATTGTGAGGAGCGTTATTGTCCTAATTTCTCCCAGTAAGTTTATTATCTGTGTATAGGAATGGTACTGACTTTTGAGTGTTGATTTTGTATCCAGCTAAACTACTGAGTTTAGTTATTAAATCTACAAGTCTTTTGGTGAAGTTTTTGGGTCTTTTGTGTAGAGTATCATGCCATTCACAAATAATGATAATTTAACTTCCTCCTTTCCTATTCTTACTCCTTTTATTTCTTTCTCTTGTCTGGCTTGCTCTGGCTTATTTCTTGCTCTGGCTAGTGTTTCCAGAACTATATTAAATAAGAGTTGGGATAGTGGACATCCTTGTCTTGCTCCTGATTTTAGAGTGGAAGCTTTCCAGTTTTGACCATTCAGTATGATGTTGGCTATTGGTTTGACCATCTATTCCAATTTTCTGTAGGGGGCCGGGGAAATAGCTCAGTGGCATAAGTGCATGCTTGGCAAGCCTGAAGTCATGATTTCGATTCCTGGTACAATTTTTTTTTTCTGTAGGGTGTTTAATCATGAACAGATGGGGCTGGGGATATAGCTCAGTGGAATAAGCGCCTGCCTAGCAAGCGCAGGATCCTGAGTTCGATCCCCAGTACCGCCAAAAAAAAAAAAAAATGTTGAATCATGAACAGATGTTGCACTTTGTCAAATGCTTTTTCTATATCTATTAAGATGATCATGTGAGTTTTGGCCTTAGCTCTGTTACTGTGATGTATTACATTTATTGATTTGCATACATTGAGCCATCCCTGCATCCCTGGGATGACTCACATTTGGTCACGGTATATAATCTTGATGATTTGCTGCATTCTCTTTGCAAGTTTCTTATTGAGGATTTTGCATCCATGTTCATTAGAGAGATTGGCCTATAATTGTCTTTTTTGGTTGGGCCCTTCCCTGGTTTTGATGTCAGGGTCATAGTTGCCTCTAGGAATGATTTTGGAAGTATTGTTTCACTTTCAGTTTCATTAAAGAGTTTCAACATTAGTGGGATTAGCTTTTTAAAAAATTTTTTGTAGAATTCAACAGAATCCATCAGGACATGGGCTTTTCTTTGATGATAAGTTTTTAATTTTATTTTCAAATTCGTTGACTGATATCAGGTTTAAAATTTTTTTATCTTCTTTTTTTTTCAATGGAGCTAAGTCTTTTCATTCTTTTGGTAATCTCTTCCAGGGTTAACTGCTTCCATTGTAGGTGATGAAATATATAAGGCTCCACTTCGAATGCTGGAACTGCTATGAACATAGTCTTTTTCCCTTCACTGCAACTCAGAATTAAAACTTCGGTTCTTCTCTTATATTCCAGTCCGAGAAGCAGTTTCCACTGCAGAAGTTATCTGAAGACAGTCTTATGCTTTTCAGCAGTGGTCTGTGACCAGGCTCTGTCTCCTCCGTGACACTACAGTGCATTTAATTTATACATGTACTACGCTAGGAGGCATTCTCTCAAGTGAATTTAAATGTACTTTATTTTTAGACAACCTACATGTTTTTTCCCCTAAAAAACAATGTCTCTGCTCCAAGTAAATCACAGTCAAAATAAATGAAGTGGTCGAGATGATATCAGTCCCGTTTGTCTGCAGTCCTGGTGTGATGTGGATGACAAGCAGCAGCCAGTGATGACAAGTGATAGACCCCAGGTAACCACTGAATCCGTGGACACTTCTCCATTTCTAAACCGCCCTTAAACAAAATCATAAGTGGGGTCACACCACCCTCACGGCAGTCAGGAGAGCAACCGTGCCCTCTGGATTCATGTCTGCCCCAATAAAGAATTGATAGTTTTTGAAATTAGCGAGGATGTGCTTGATTTGTTCTGCAGCCCCTGTCATGAACCATTTTACTCTGTCTGGTCTTTGTTCTTCAAGATTGCCTTTGAGTGATTTCATGTAGTGTTTGATGTGCCCCTTGTAGGCCTCTTTGGTGAAGCTGGGTTCCTGCACGTGATGGTTCATGACAACATCAACACCAGTGACCACTGCGCTTTCAGTGCCTGCGCCCTCTGGGCCTTCAGTGGAGGCGTTTCCACCACGGAGTGAGTCGCGGATGTTACCCTCTGCTCTACTGACCATCTTACCCTCTACCTCCAGGCACAGCCCATCTGTGATCTCCCGGATCTTATAAATGTCAGAAACATCTTATCACGGCTGATAATCGTGATGGTGGCTGAGGGGGACGGCAGCCACACAAGCTCAGCAGGAGCCGGAGCTCAGAGTGAGTGTGGTGCAGCCGGAGTAGCACTGGGGGGAGGGGGAGAGGGTGGAAAAGCAGAATGTTTATATCTTCTTGATTCTGTTTTGGCGATTCATATATGTTTAGAAATATTTCCATTTCTTCTTTTTTTTACATCTTATTAGAGTACAGGACTGGGTGTGATGGTACATGCCTATAATCCCAGCACTCAGGCTGAGGCAGGAGGATCTTTGCGAGTTCAAGACCAGCCTGGGCTACAAAGGCAGCTCAAGGCCAGCTTGAACTACATCGTGAGACTCTGTCTCAAAAAAGACCAAAAAAAAAAAAAAAATAGAGTACAGGTTTTCAAAGTAGGTATTGATGGGCCAGGGATATAGCTCAGTGGGACAAGTGCCTGCCTGGTGAGTGCAAGGTCTTGAATTCAATTCCTGGTATAAAAAAATTTCCTGCTTTGATTATGTTCTGGATCTCCATGGGGTGTGTTGGCATTTCCCCCTTTTCATTCCTAATTGCTTGAATTTTAATCATTCCTATTTTTGATGAGGTTGGCTAAGGGTTTATCAACTTTATTTAATCTTTCAAAGAACCAACCCTTTGATTCATTGATTTTTTGTTATTACTTTCTTAGTCTCTACTGCATTAATTTCTGCTCTTTATAATTTCCTCCTTCATACGAGCTTTGGGCTTGACTTGTTCTTTTTCTAGAAGTTTGAGGTTCAACATTAGGTTGTTTATTTGAGCTCGCTCTGTTTTATTACCTAATGGGAGAATTCATCACTATAAATTCCCCTCACAGGACTGCTTTCATTGTGTCCCATAAGTTCTGGTACGGAATATCAGCATTGTCATTTAATTGTAGGTGCTGTTGAGTTTCTTTAATTTCCTCTGTGACTCACTAGTTGTTCAGTAGGTTGTTGTTTAATTTCCATGTGTTTATGTAGTTTTTGTGGTTTCTTTTGCTGTTGATTTCCAGTTTCATTGCACTATGGCAAGATGATATGCGTGGGATGATTTCAACTCCTCTGCATTTACTTAATCATGTTTTATGGGCTAGTATGTGGTCTACTTTAGAGAAAGTCCCATGTGTAGCTGAGAAGAATGTATATTCTGATGTTGTGGGATGGAACACTCTGTAGACATCTACTAAGTTCATTTGTTCACAGGTTTTGTTTAATTCTGATATTTCCTTGTTGATTTTTTTTTGTCTAATTGCCCTATCTACCTATGAGAGTGGGGTGTTAAGGACCTCCATTACAATTGTGTTAATGCTTATTTGATTTTTCATGTCTGTTAATATTTGTTTAATGTAGTTGGGTGCACCGTAATTGGTGCATATATGTTTATGATTGTTCTCTCTTTTTCTTGGAGTTTTCCCTTAACATGTATATAGTGACTTTGTCTCATTTAATTAGTCGTTGCTTGAAGTTCACATTGTCTGCAAATAGAATAGCTACCCCTGCTTTTTTCTGGGTTCCTGTGGTATGGAGTATTGTTTTCCATCTTCTGATTTTGTATCTATAATTTTTTTTTAGTTAAATATGTTTCTTGAATGCAGCATATTGTTGGATCTTGCTTCTTGATCCATTCTGCCCTCCTGTTTTTTGATTGGTGAGTTGAGACCATTTACATTGATGGTTATGAATGATATGTATTGGCTTATCTTTTTCACATTATGTTCCTGTTGTTGGTTCTCTATCTTCCATCTTTGTATAATTACTTGCCCTGCCTTGTGGCTTCTTTAGATTGGTGTTCTTGTGCTTGTGGTCTTCATTTTCTTTCTAATATATTCTTCAAAGCATTCTGAAAATCTGGTTTATTGGTCATGAACTTCTTCAGTTCTTTGTCATGAAAGTATCTTATTTTTCCATTTATTTTGAAAAATAATTTGTGGGGTAGATCAGTCTAGGTTGAAGATTTATTTCTTTTAGGACCTGAAATACTCCACTCCAAACTCTCCTTGATTTGAGAGTTTGTGTTAAGAAGTCTGCTATGATTCTGATGGGCTTTCCTTTATATTTCCTTTATGTTTCTTTTCTCTGGCTGCTTTTAATATTCTTTCCTTGTGCTGAATTTCTGGAATCCTGATTATTAAATGCTTTGGTGCTGATTTTGGTTATGGATATTTGGAGTTCTATATGCTTCATTTATTTGTATGTCAAATTCTTTATCCATGTTTGGAAATTTTTCTCCTATTATTTTTGTGAAGAGGTTTTTTAACGTTTTATGTCTTTTGTGCTGTATCCAGTTTTCTCACTGACTTCAATCTTATGTTGTTCTTCTTCTTTGCTTCATCTTATAGTTTTTGAATGACTTTTCATGACCTCTTGCTAGTTTTAAGATCTTGCTCTTCATGGTTGCTAGCTGTAATCCTGTCTTCTAGATCTGATATTTTATCCTTGCCTTCATTCAGTCTGTTGTGTGTACTTTCAGTGGAGTTTTAGCTCTCCCGGATTTTCCTTTGGTTCTTTTTCCCGGATTCCATCTCTTTCTTACGCGGGTCACTCAAGAGGTCCACCATTTTCATTCCTTCAACAGAGCGCCTCCGTGTTCGTCTCTGTGTCTGTTTAATGGCTTTCAGTTTCATTGCCATTTCCTTTTGCACCTTACCAATTATTTTTAACAGCCTCTTCCATCTGTTCTTCACTTCTATTGCTGTCATTTCAGACAGTTCCAGTGGCTGGTTTCTGATTTCCTCACTGTGCTCTGGACTTGTCCTGGGTGGGCTTGGGGTTAGGGTTGCATTTTTGCTTCTGTGTCTTGTCATTTTCTGTTTTATATTTCTCATTGTGTTTTCTGTGTTGATGCTTGTAGGTTTCTTATGGTCCTTGTCCTGTCTTATCTGTTTTACAACATCGTGTGCTTGCTCATGACAGCCTGGGTGCTGAGTCCCTGCTGAGAACAATGCCTCAGCTGGCAAACAGTTTGGGTGCTGGGAGAGCCGTGTCCAGGTCAAGCCTTACACTAGAGATGTAGCTCACTGAGAGATCCCAAAACTTGTGCTGTGATTGCTTAGTTTTGTTTTCCACACACCTGTGTGTATGTGGATGATAAGTTGAACCCTACATTCTAACATTATATCAACTTCTCTCTCACACATAGACAAGCTGTAGTTTATGTATCAAATCCTTTACTATTAAATAGTTGAGCATTTTCAATTTTCCCTAATACGAATATGGGAGTGACATTAACATCTTTGTATTATTTTAACAGTAGAAACTGCTGTATTGTTTTGCTAGGGATACACACACTTAGCCGTGCCTTCCTCGCACATTTGTTATTTAGATTTTTTTCTCTTTGGCCTCTGTTACTAAAACAGTGTTGTACTAAGTATCCTTATAGACACAATGTGTTTCCTTGGGATTAATTCCTTTAGAAAGAAAGTCCCACCCATTGTGGACAGCCAAACTGAGAGGCCACGTGGGGGGTGGAGCCCTGCTGTCCACCATGAGCAGGGAGCCACAGCTCACCACTGCCAGTCACTGACCACACCAGTGACTTGGGTTTATTTCTTATTTATTTGATTACTGATACAGTTGCCCTCTTAATTTTTTTATTGGCCATTTGTTCATAGCATACTTTTTTATCCTTTTAAAGGTAAACCAGGACTGACACAGAGCACCATTAGGAGACCCTGGCATGAATGCTTCTTCCTGAGGCAGGGCTGCCTCTGTGGCTTCTCGATCTCCCAGGCTGCTGACAGAAGCACTGGCTCCACTGCCTAGCTCCTCACTATTGAACTGAAGAGGCAGAAAGCTCCAGTGCTAGCCGAGACTCAGGGAGCTTTTCTTAGTGCAACTTCCTGGTCATTCTTCGCCTCAGTTCACCCAGGGGATAGGTGGGAGAGACCGCATATCATACACGTTCTACCAAGGAGGAGGAAGCTCCATGTCTTGCTGTAAGTCTGAAAGAAGACCTGGGACGTTACAAGTGATGGCTGGAATTAATTTTCCAACAGAGCAGCTGGTATGTTTCTTTTCTCCTTCCTGGTGGGGAACTACAGGAATGTCAAACAGTAACAATCTTGCTTTCCAGGTGTGGTAGCACAGGCCCTAATCCCAATACAGTACTTGGGAGGCTAAGGCTAGTAGATCACCAGGAGTGTGAGGCCAGCCTGGGCTACACAGTGAGTTCAAAGCCAGCCTGAACTACATAGTAAAAAACAAAAGAATGAGCTTACTTAAATGGATTATATCTCAAAGATCAACTGGACCAGTAGTGCACACCTGTAATCTCAGCACTCAGGAGGCTGAGGCAGGAAGATTGCTGCAAGTTCAAGGCCAGCCTGGGCTACATAGGGAGTTCAGGGCCAGCTTGAACTAGGTGGAAAGACCCTGTCTCAAAAAGAAAGAGAAAAGAGAAGCAATGGATTAATCTTGCTATGGAAAGCTGCTCCCAAATGAGTCTAACTCTAATCCCTTCCAAATGGAAAACTGTCTCACTGGGTGACCTGACTAAAAGCTAAGAAACACTGGGACACCCGGCCAGCATTGGTAAAGGCCTGGGCCTGATCCTTAGCACTGCGGAAAAGTGGCCGGGGGAGGCTGGGGAAACTTTGGCTACCAGGACTTTTGCTGCGTGGCTCGTGAAGCAGAGCCAGCTGATCAGCAAGTGGAGAGATGGGAACAGATGAAAATGGTGCAGAGCATTTCCTCGTTCACCCTGACGCTGCTGCAGCTCTAGTTCCAGCCCACCACCACTGCTCGCCCTTCTCAGTCCTGGCCGGAGCTCACTTCTGCAGCTTGCAGGCAAGAGAATTCTAAATAAAGCCGCCCAACGAAGCCCAGCGGTCCGTGGGGGTGACCTGAAGGACTCAACTGGGCCTCCGGGAGCACCTGGACAGTGTGGAGCCCAGCGGTCCAAGGGGGGCATCTCCGAAAACTCTACTGGGCCTCTGGGTGCGCTGCATTGAGGTGGAGCCTGGAGGTTCGCTGGGTAACCCCGCCAACTCGACCGGACCCCCATGGCCTTGAGGGCTTGTCATCGGAGGCTTGACCATAGTGAGCCTGGTTCCCCGCTTATCCACCATCTTTGAGGATGGGTGCTTTTCCACCTCCTGCCATAGCAATTTGTGTACACTCATACATGTTACAGCATAATTTGAAGCAGCCATGTCTCTTCCCAATGTGAGAGCCTGAGGGAGTAAGTAAACCAAAAAGTACAGTTATTATCAGAGGGAAGACGATTGATTGGGTGGTAGAACAACGGAGATGAGGGTGGAGAAAATTGATTAATCGAGTGAGCCATCAACTGTATAACTGAGTAACAAATGCAAAGATAACATTATGTAATACAGCAGCCAGTGTTAATTCCCTACTATCTTCTCTGTAATTTGGTATTTCCTTTATTGTTTTTGTGTTAACAAATGCAAAGATAACATTATGTAACACAGCATCCAGTGCTAATTCCCTACTATCTCTTCTATAATTTTGTATTTCCTTTATTGTTTTTGTGTTATTCTGGTTTATATGTCTCCATTCTTTTGTCTTTAAAATAAAATAAAGCTGCCCAAACCCCTGTTCACAGCCCTACCTGAAAATAAAGAATTTGCTACTATTTCAAGCCGGCAAGAAGATGCTGTATCTCCTGCTGACCTGAGCCCGTCTGTTCTCTTAGCTTTGGCAGAGCAAAACACTTGAAATGCATTTCCTAAAAAGAAAAGAAAAGAAAACCATTTCCTATTAAAATGTTCTTACAGCCAGGTATGGTGGCACATGCCTATAATCCCAGCACTCAGGAGGCTGAGGCAGGAGGATTATTGTGAGTTCGAGGCCAGCCTGGGCTACACAGTGAGCTCAAGGCCAGCCTGAACTGCATAGCAAGACTCTGTCTCAAAAAGATGAAAAAAAAAGTGTTCTTATAAAATGTAAACAATTTAATTATGAATCTGATCAATTCGGTTAGTTGATACAATCAGTTTGATCATGCCATGCTGTTACTGTGTGATTCCCTGCGGTAGCCTCATCCTCAGAAGGAGCCACAAATTTCTTAATGGATGTTCTGAGCTATTGTTCATAACTAGGTGTGTCTTATAAAGCCAAGTGAGCAAATTGTGAGACATGAAGATTTCAAAGATTTTTCCTATTAAAAAATCTCTCTCCATTTGGGATGATGAAATGTAGAATTAGTATGATAATTGTACAATCTTGTAACTGTTCCAAAACCTCTGAACTGCACCTTTGGAAACAGTAATGTAGCTCAGTAGTACAGCACCTGCCTGGTAAGCGTAAGGTCTGGAGCTCAATTCCTGGTACCAAAAAAAAAAAAAAAAGTGAAGCTTATGATGTGGAAATCAAATGTCTATAAAAATCAAAACAAACAACAATCAATCAAATGCTTAGTCACAGTGAATAATAAGTGGCTAAATTAGATATAATTAAAGTGATAAAATTAAATTCGGCGATGACCCCCAGCATCGTGTTATCCTCTGCTGTTGGGACCCAGGACGACGGGTTGGGGCTTCGACCATTACCATCTCCGAGGGAGAAGGAAGGAGAGGAAGAGAAACAGCAAAGCAGGAAGGGGGTGTCAGGGGTTGGAGGACGCTCCTGCCTGTCGCCCCTTCCACTGTCCCTGAAGGGGATCTGTCTGCTCCCTTTCTTTCTAGGAACCTGGGCTTTCCCTGTTAATGTCTGGAACAGCTCACAGCACAAGGCTCACTCACTAAGGGTCCCTAAGACAAAATGGACCTTCTGTCTCTCTGATAAGCTTGGTAACTGCCAATTTCACGGCTTATGTGGCTCTTTGTTCTCCTAGTGGTACATGGAGAGCTCCTTGTTCTTGCCGGGTTACAGGATGACACGATGTGTCTCCTAAATGAAGTGTGACGGGGAAGTCTTAGCACCACGGTTAAGGCAGCAAAGCAATACATTTCCTATTCCAGACCATGACTCTTAAGGAAAACCTAATGACATTTTTTTTTTAATTTTAAAGACAAAAGAATGGAGACATATGAACCAGAAAAGCCATAAACAATACAGAAAATACAAAGTTATACAGAATATAGTAGGGAATTAGAACTGGATGTTGTATTACATAGTTATCTTCACATTAGTTAACACAAAAACATTAAAGGAAATACCAAATTATAGATAAGATAGTAGGGAATTTG